>MU226082.1:958285-1026311 GCA_018584345.1 Thuja plicata
GAGAGAGAGAGAGAGAGAGAGAGAGAGAGAGAGAGAGAGAGAGAGAGAGAGAGAGAGAGAGATTACCTAGCCCAGTAAGATTGGTTATCTCACTATGAACCACATAAAGAAAGTGCCTTAAAAGATGGCATTAAAAGGTCTAACTGGCTATGTTATGCTAGTCCAATCCATCAAGGATCCGTCCTTATGGAAAGTGTATCCAATAAGGGATCTGACAAAGAATTATCTTTCACAAGGCAAGGTAAGCTTCTTTAGGGATAAAAAAGAGGAGGATATGTCCTTAAGGAAAGTGTATCCATTTAGGGACCCAAAGGGAAATTTGTCCTAAGGGAAGGTAAGATTCCTTAGGGATCAAAAGAAAAGGGAGGATATATCCTTAAGGAAAGTGTATCCATTAAGGGATCCAAAAGAATTATTTGTCCTAAGGGAAGGTAAGCTTCCTCAGGGATCAAAAGGAAAGGGATAATCTATCCTTAAGTAAAGTGTATCCATTATGGGATCCAAAAGAAGGTCAGTCAAAGGACCAAATGCAAAATATCATTAAATTAGCGCGCGCGTGCGCACGTGTGTGTGTGTGTGAAAAATGTGAAACATAGAGAGGAGTGTATCTCCCCATATTAAAATGATTGCAAACACCTTAACATGAGCAATGACTTTAACTTAACGTGCATGCATTCATAAGAAATGTTTCCACTATGAAATGCCCCTAAGAAAGGACAAATCAAGGGAAATGAGAACATGGAAAAAAACATCATGGAATGGATCTATCAACTCCGGGGTCAGTATGATCATATGATAATACATGAGAAATTATATCAAAATAAAATTTCATCATTCCCCAAAGGTAGTAGATGAAATACAAGCACTATGGAAAAAAAGAACGTAAGAGTTATAAAGAATATTCATTTTGGGTCGGCATCACATAAACCAAAAAAATAGGTAGCTACCATTTTTCATCATCCCATGTAGACAATACAAAGGCACATTTATGAACAGTGGAATATGCACACCATAACATATAACGACATATAGAAAAAGAGAAATAAAAATATAAGAATGTTTACAACATTGCAATTCCTTTATCACCTTGCGCCAACAGAGCAACAAGGGTCATTTAAAGAAATCTAAACAAAATAGATAACAAGAAGCAAATCATGGGGGAAACAAATTACAATAGGAAAAAACACATAATCTATCACACAAGAGGAGATAGTCAAGCATAACACCTACTCCCCATCTCAGTCTATAGTGTGTAGGGAAGGTGGGAAACTCGCAAGAGGAGAAACACCAAGCATGAAAAATGGAACAATAGCCAGTTTCAAATTAAGACCATGTTGGGAAGATATGTCACTTTGTCTGTCACTAGGAGTGATAGATAAATGTGAAAGCATAGCTGGTAAATCATGATCAATATCAATAGTCTCATATTCATTAGAATCACTAGCATGAATATCATTGTTAGCATCAAGAACATCATCATCAAGAGTATGTTCTTCATCCGACTTAATTGTAATAGAACCTAATATACAAATAGAATTGTCATGTTTGTTCATTTTGATCTTGTCTAAATTCACTTCCTTCATTGGCTCAAGCATGGGTTGGTCAAAGGGAAACAAAGAACGAGGAGAATCAATGCTTTGAGAAGCATGTAGACGGGCTCTAGCACAATGCTTGTGATAGCGGTCACAAACATGAAGATTGCATTTAGTTTTGCTAGAAATTTGGTTGGGGATAGGATCAATCAACATCAGGTCCTTTTATTCTTTAGGAGGAAGAATTGAAGGAACCATTACTAGGTTGAGAGATGGGTTGATAAGTATGTGTATAAGCAATAGGAAGAGGAGATATAGGTGGTGTAGGAAGAAGTTCACGTCCAAGGCAAAGGGATGGAACATCCTTAGGTTTTATAAATTCACAAATCTTGCAGACCTTGTAGGCTTGGTATGATCGAAATAGATGGCCAAGACGGGCTTGATTTGGTTGAGGCATGGAAGGCCAAAAGAAATCAAGGTCAACTGAGCCTCTAGGCACTGAAGGCTGATAAAGGTGATGGTTAAAAGTAATGATTTCTCTCTTATGAGGAAATTTAAGGCATTTATGAATAGGAGAAGCCATGAATTTCATGGAGGTAAGCCAAGGAAGACCAAGGTTGACTTGAAATTGATCAAAAGTCAGGATGATATTAAAGGTAACATAAAAATTTTTACCACAAAATTCAACAAGAAATGAAATGGAACCATGAGAAGGATAAAGGAAACTATTCCAAGTTTGGATTCAAACCTCAGATCTATCATATAAATCACATTGTAATCCTTTACTATAGAGATGATCTTCAATTATCACATTCACCATTCAAGTGGGATCAATAAGAACACCATGGGAAGGAAAGCCATAAATCCCTGCGACAATGTAGAGGGGACCATCATGTGCTTTAATTATCTCAGCAGGGTCAAAGGTAATGCAAAACTCAGATGAAGGTTTAGGTTTGGGTTTAACTTGCTCAACCTAGTTGACCACATGGTTAGCTTCATTGATTTTTTCATTGTAGTCAATGTAAGGAGAAGAAGAAGAAGGTTGGGTAAGGTCAATGGTATTGGTTGAATGAGATGGCAAAGGGTTGGTATAGATTTGGAAGTTTTGGTTAGGAGGTGTAACAAATTTATTTCCATTGTTATTATCACCTTCCATAGATATATCATTGGAATCAATAAGGTCTTGAATAACAATTTTCAATTGATAATAGTTCTCAGTATCATGGCTAGGTTGATGATAGTATTGACACAAAGCTTTGGGATCAAAGTATTTGGATTTAGGCTTAGATGGATAAATGGATTTGACAGGAGGAAGCGTTAACACATTAGCATTAAGTAACTTCAACACCACATTATGCAAAGATTCAGAAAGCTGAGTAAAATTATGAGCATGTTTAAAAATAGATGATAAAGGAGCCACACCTTTGGATACTGGCACCACTTGTTCATCAACAATGTTGGATGAGTTGGTTGATTTTGATAAAGGTTTTTGGTTTTTGAAATTTGTTGAAATTGGATGCGACATCACTCTTATCAACGGGAACATGAGCCATTGGAGTGGTGCTCTTAAATTGACTCACTTGTAGTTGATAATGATGAACACTATACACAATTGAGAAAAGGAAGAGAATTCATAAAGGAGTATCTTATCTCTAATGTCTTTTTATAAATTAGCAATCAAAATTCGTTGCACATCAACATCAAACACTAGATGAGAAATGTGAGCATGCAAATGCTTAAATCTACTAATGAAATCACTAAGTTTTTCTTTAACACCTTGTTTACAATGCATAAAACCAGTCAAAGAAATTTGAGGACCAATGTTGTATTGACATTGTTGAATAAAAGCATTAGCAAGCTTGTGAAAGGAATCAATAGAATGAGGAGGAAAATAACAATACCATTGCAAGGATTTATCGCGAAAGGTTCTAGTAAACAACTTTTCAAGGAACCTATGGCTATGAGAGAAATCACTACACACGATTTGAAAAGTCTTAACATGAGTAAAAGGATCACCCCTACCGTTATAGCTCTCAAGATGAGGAATCTTAATGTTTTGCGGGATAACATTACAGATGATATCCAAAGACAAAGGACTAGCAATATCACAAGTAGGAACGTTAATTTTGGATAGAGCCGTGGAAGCAATTTGTTTCTGCAATGAAAACACAATTCGAGCCAAGCTATTAATGGTAGGATCCGTAGAAGAAATAGTGGGAGGAGAAACATGAGAAATGTTAGGAACATTGTTTGAAATGGAAGGAATGGTTGAATATGAAAAAGGGATGCTATGGTAAATGGGCAGGGATGAAGACAATGAAACACTTAGCACACTTGAAGGAATGAAAGGAATATTAGGATTAGGAAGAATCACATGTGTAGGATTAAAATTTTGGATTGAATTTGTTATGACAGGTGGAGTAAAAGTGGACACACTAGGGATGGATGTAGAGATAGGAAAAGAGATCTCAACACTTGCAGTAGGTGGAGTGGGGCCTAAATCTTGAGGACAATCCCTAAGAGGTTTGACATTGGTATGTACAAGATGAGAAATGTTATGCAAGATGTTAACACCATGTTCATCATTATGAATAAGTTTCCTTATGCCTTCTACAATGGAAAGGGCCTTAGGGTTATGGTTTTATTGAGCTAGCCATTGTTCAAGATTTTCAAAATCATGGGAAAGTTTTTGGACTTGATCAGGAAGAACCATTAAGACTTCATCTTCATCATGATAAGACTGAGAAGAGTTATTCTCTATGATAGTATTGATGTCATTAGGATGCATGTTGGTCTCATCAAGATTCCTAGGAAAGAAAGAGGGTTTGGGGTCAAAAGAACCCATAAGTCTACAGATTCTTCTAACATGAATGCTATAGGTTAGACTCAAAGTGATAAGACTCATGCACAAGGGAATGAAAATTCAATGCAATGTGAAGAAAATATGCAAAAAGAAAGGCATTTAGTACAAGCACATTAACTATCAAATTCAAACTAGATACGAATGCATACAATGTAGAAAACATGTAATGTAAATAGTAACTATCACAATGCATACAAAGTAGATATAGACATGTAATTGAAAGATTTGATAATGCATGAAAAGAAGATCTAACTACCAAATCAGAAAGTATGATGCATGAAAGCGGTGGGTTCACCAAAATGTACAATGGAAAATAGTGAACCAATCTAATGCTAGGAATAATAGATGACTCACCAAATTATGGTTTTGTGCATTAGGGGAAATGTCCTCCCGAAGGGTCACCCTTGACAAATCAAATTAGCACAACCCATAAAGGATGAAGGGGTGCAAATGCAATAGCCAAGTGAGGGTGGGGAATTGGGGTTCACTTTCCCTTTATGCGTTAATGCAATGTAATGTGAATGTGCGTGAGAGGTAAAATCTATGAAAGGAAATTGATACTATGATAAAGTAAATGCCAACTAGCAAGATAGGATATCAGATCTGATGTATAAAGTAAGTACAAGAGGGAACTTACCTTGAAAACAAGAAGAGGCCAATATTGTACCTTCAGATCAGATCTTGGCTATCGCAGAGCTGTCAGAATCAGGTAAGGTTCTAGATCTAGAATTCTGGCACTTGAAACTTCTGTCTATGAAAATCTTAGAACCAGAGGACAATGCTAAAAATGGTGACCTTTTCCAGGACAAGGGTGAAGATTGCAGCCTTGTCCTTTTGAATCTGAAACTGATGAAATCTGGAGGGGACCTGTAACTGGTTCTGATACTTTCAAATTTGGATCCAAAACTCCACAACCTGTTCCTGCACATAGAGAAAATGAGAAAAGGTTGTGGGAAGAGGTTTGCCTTGGTAAAGCTCATGTATAGGAGTCAACCTTGAAAGAGAATTGAAATTGCACAAGGAAAGTACTATAAACAAGATAAATGTAAGTATTCACCTTGCATGAAAAACCCTCATGGATGTATCTTAGGATCCGATAAACCCATGAAGATTCTTGTATGTGTGCTTGAGATGTAGAATCAAGGATTTATTCACAAATACAATGGATCTACACTTGCCAATCCTAGATCTTGAATGAATTTATGCTTGTGGATCTTCTTGCTAGCTTGAGAAATCCTCTACTTGGCCATCATGGGAGAGAAACTTGCATCAATTGAAGAAGATTTCTTTTACTTTAATTTATCTTGAATAAATGGAGACTTGGAGATCTTCAATTGGGTGCTTGCCTTCAAATCTTGAATCCAAATCCTCAATTGCACAACTTGAAACCTTGATTGCACTTGAAATCACCAAATAGCTTGCATGCAATGTTGTATATAATCATGGATAATAATGGATGTCAAATGAGAGGCCTTGATGTCCTTTTATACTCATTTTGGGATTCAATATTGTTGGGCCGACCGTAAATAAAGATTTGGAAGAAACACTCCTGCATTGGGCCCAGAGCTCACCAAAGCGCGGAGCTTTAGGGAAAGGCCGCAAATGGAGGCCTTGTCTGGGCAGTGATTTGAAGATAGCCCAGGCCCAGGGAAGTGTGATAGGTTTTGGGGGAATAAAATAAATGACCGGAGAATCAAGCATACAAGATATTCAGACCTAGAAATAACCAAAATGGGGCCTAAAAGGTCCCAGAGTCTCTAATTATGGGTGCTAACTTTTTAGGGTGGTACACTAGTAACATAAATCAAGAAATGCAATTATGTAATGAAAATGACATAAGTAAAAGGATGTAAAGGGAGAAAAATACTCTCACAACAAAGAAGGTTAAAGAATATGATGAGTTGCTCTGATTCCTCCTTCTGAAAAACTCGTACACACGAAAGAAGAGAAAATAGTTAGGGCTGTTTGGAGACTTGCCTCAGTCAAGTCCGTGCTTTGGTATTTACACCTTCACAAAAACTAGGTAGATATATAGATAATCGATGATATATAACCAAGATAAAATAAACAATGATAGATAATCAAATAACAAGACTATGATAAGAATGATACGATATGTTTAAATAAAACATAGAATGAAATATGGTAATAGACTCACCTTCGAAGCCATGAAATCAGAGCTCAATGAAATGAAGGTGAAGTGATAAAGACAATGATGTTGCAATATTGTATGGAAGTTGTCCCAATATAAGAATAAGTTCAAGAACATGTAGAAAATATTGCAGGAGAGAGCCAAAGTTCTTAGGGAGATTGAGATAATGTCCAAGCAGACCAAATGAAGTTAAAAAATTATCTTTTAAGCTATCTGAAAGATTCTTGGTGTCGATGGGTAGTGGAGATAGGTGTTACACTATAGGGGTGGCAGTTGTAACGTCTCAATGACTCACTGCATGTCTATAGATTTGTAGGATAAATGTATGACACACAATCTTTACGCATCTTGTGCTGACTAGGTCGCATGGTCAATAATCTTGGCAGAAAAGGATAAGGGAGATGGAGGGACACAAAATCTTATGTGGAATTTTATTTTTCATCTTGGGTAGGAGGATCACATAATGGTAAATTACATAGGGTGAAATTTTATGACACTACAATATCTTCCCAATGTTGTGCTCCACTAACTTGATGTGGTAAGATGTTGTAGGTTCTCTTGAATAGTATTTGGCTACTCATCTTTTCTACCAACACTCACTTTAGTTTTTGCTTAATAAACAAGATTCCACTCCAAATAATCTAGCATCGTATTCCCCTTAATCTTTATAATTTGTGGTCCACCTCATGCCATGATAACTTCCTTAAGGATTTGAAATAGAATAACAATTGAAACTTCTCAGTCTTCTATGTAAAAACTATATATAGACTTCTTCTGTCAATCTCCTTATTTGGACTCATCTAAACTTCAAGTGGCATTACAAGTTTAGCGAAATTATGAAACAAGTCAAACACTCTTATTTGGAGGTCTAAAGCCAATGCTCAAACTAATTTTTTAGCTTAGAAAGTTTTACATGTTAAAGTCCCTTTTGGTGATCGACTTTCCTTTTTCTCTCCCTCCCCTTCTCACCCCTCATACTGTAAAAAGGAGACAATCAAACACGCCTCCTCATTTTGACCTCATCCCCAAAGTTCTCAGATCTTTCTGTTCTCTATCACCCCCCCTTTTTTTTTCTCTTTGGCTTGGTATTGGAGAGCAACTCTTCTTAGGCTTTTCTTACATCATAATGTTATTTCCAAGACCTTTAGACATGTTATCATTAAGCTCATCTAGAAATTTCATTGCATGTTTGCCTTCTCTCACACATCTTATCCCTTACATATCAAAGCTCTTATTCTTTGTGCAAATTTCTTTCCTTGCATTCTTTATTTACAATGCACTCTCCAATTTGATGCTAAGCTGTAAAAACCTTGATATCATATGCATTCTTTTGAAGCCCACACTAAATCTAATAACTTCCATATTATCAACATTGTTGATCTGCCAAGGGATTATGGTAGTGGCTTTTGTTGACCATAGTATAATGAAGATATTTAGTGGTTCCTATCTTGACTTTGATGCTATGCATCACTTGATGTGGCCTCTTCTCCTATTGCTACCAGTGTTGGCTAATTTGAAACTTACTTTGATTTGAAGTGCATATATTTAGACAAACACAAAAGTGTGCCTTATTTGGGATTTTCTTATAGACATGATCAAAATACTTGGAGATACCAATGATGTCGTTTGGAACAACAATGAATGAAATTAATCTCAAGCGTTATCACTTAGAGGTAATTTTCAACATTAGTGGCTCCGTTTAATCTATTGATTTTGACTAATCACAATTGGTAAGTTTATAGGAATTGTCTTTGCTCTTCTAATTTTATTGTTTGTCTTTGCTCTTCTAGTTTTACTATTTTTTAAATTGTTTATATGACACTTTATTGAAATGTAGAATATTGTGCTACATCATTACTATTTTATATTTAGCAACTAAAAAGACTCTATATTTTATTTTAACATAATGTTAAATTCCTCTTTTTCTAATTAAAATAAAATTAAAAAATTCAACCTTAGAAAATTGCATTAATACATCATTTCCTACCTCTCAACAAATTAGCACAACTCACTCATGTAAAATTATACCAAAGTATCTTTTATTCTCCCTTACAAAAATAAAGCAAAATGCTTTTTATTTATTTTTAAATTAAAGAGAGATTTCCTCAAAAACGATTCTCTAACAACCTGGTTCTTCTCGGGCAGATTGTTTTATTTTATGTTGTATTTAAATGTCCTATTTAACTGTTATTTTTTTCGGCGTATTTCCCATGCACACTGTCAGATCATGCAAAACATTCTTGGACCACGTGGAGTGCAGGGAACTTAAAATCACCGCGGTTGCATGCTATAACTGGCCATTTCGAATCCAAATTACCAAATCTTGCGCTGCCATGAAAGGATGTTTCACTTTGACCTGTGAGTCGACTGATGTGCAGAAGTTGGTTAAGGTACGGCGAAAGTTGAATCCCTGAAGCAGTACTAGATCCATAGAAACCAGACTTCTGGAACGCAAGTTTAAATTATTGTCTAGTGGGTATGTAGAATTTGTGAGTTGTAGACTATGGAAATGGAATTTCTGAGTTGAGCTTACCCAACAGCATTTTTTTGAATTGAAGAATACCCAAATGGGATTTGAATACGTTTGATGGCAAAATTGCGACTGAAGCATAAGCAGAAGATGAGGACCAACATTACTACTGAGAACTGTTTCAGCCCTAGACATTCCCTGGTTTGGAAGGTGAATTACTGGAAAAGCTTCAAATTCGTGCTTGGATTTTTATGCACTTGTTGGACACTTTATATACTATACTTGATGCTTACAACACATCCTTGTTTGCAATCCTCGAAGTGTTTGGCTGCCCTCATGATGGGCAGTGATACTTCTAGTTTCTCTTCTAGTTTTAACACTTCGTCACGTCTGCATACTCAAACGACCCAACCCCTGGCGGCCTGCTCTGAGATAAAACCTACTAGCAATAATACCAGCCTTCACAACATTGTTTTTGGGTTAGCATCCACAGCTAGGAAATGGAATCAGAGAAAGCAGTATGTTGAATTGTGGTGGAAGCCGGATGTTATGAGGGGTTTTGTTTGGTTAGATCACGAGTTAGATGGACCCCAGACACCAACAACTTCTTTGCCCTCCTTGAAGGTCTCAGAGGATACTGCTAGGTTTAGGTACACTTTTAAGAATGGCTTAAGATCTGCAATTAGGATTTCAAGGATTGTCTCTGAGACATTCAGGCTCAATCTGTCAGATGTCCATTGGTTTGTCATGGGTGATGACGACACTGTTTTCTTCCCAGAAAATCTACTGCAGGTTCTGTCGAAATATGACCATAATCAATATTACTATATTGGGAGCAATTCGGAGAGTGTAGAACAGAATCTCTTGCATTCATATGGGATGGCTTTTGGTGGGGGAGGCTTTGCCATTAGCTATCCACTAGCAATGGCTCTGGAAAAAATGCAGGACAACTGCTTGGATCGGTATTCTTATCTCTATGGCAGCGATGCAAGAATACACGCTTGCTTGACAGATCTTGGAGTCCCTTTAACCAAGGAGCCAGGATTCCATCAGGTATATTTTATTTTCCCGCCTCAAATAATACTATTTTTTTTGAAGTGCCTCAGTAAATTTTCTAACGCGACTGGTGACACTGGCATGACACGCACTCCTTTATGTAAAACTCTTTTGACCTGAAGCTATGAACCAGTGACGCCACAAACGGGCCTCATCCCCTTATTACATTTCAACCCTGCAAGCACATTGGATCAGCGAAGGCACAAGCCTACGATCACAATGGCCCCACAGAGGTTTGAATATGGGTGTGGACAACAACAACACCACCATTTAACCAACACACTAAGTGGTGAACCTAAATAATACTATTTTAATTGGAAATATAGCTTACATTTGTTTTTGTGAAGGCCAAATTTTTTTGTGTTTGATTTTAAATTTTGCCTATTAAGGACATTGCAAATTTTGGAAGCCTAAGAAACCAACTCTTTTTGCCATTATTGTTAAGGAAAACTTACTTTAGAACAGCTAGTTGGAACTAAATTAAATAGTCTTTACCTCTGCATACCCATCAACAGAGTTTGCTCTATACGGCAGGGTATCAGCTCAAAGTAATGCCAAGCATAGGATGGATACTGCAGTTTTTAATTTAATTTTTCTGTTTAACTTCATTTTCTGTAAGAAATACCACGTCTTCATCTATTTGTTGCATGTTTATGATGCAGACTGGATCATGAAAAATACCGTCCCATTTTTTATCATTTTAGTCCAAATTTGCAGTATTATGTTTAATTTTAGTTTAAACTGATTTAGAAATTATCATATAAATGTCCATTACGGGCCAAGAATGGCTTCTGTGACCGCATAATATAAGTACAGTATTAGAGCGTACTGTTGTGTACCCGAATGGAAATATTAACTACAACCAACACACAAGTATGGGTTGAAATACCAACTATGGCCAACCCACAAATACGGATCAAAATATAGAATTGGAATTTAAATCTGCAAATATGCTTTTGTATGAGAGTACTTGCAAAACCAACAGCAATAAATCTGTTCTAGTATTACCAACAGATAGATTAGCCAAGCTCTTAGGTGAGCCACCACCTGTGGCGAAGCCGCCAACTCTTCCCTTACAATTCCAGGGAAACCTTGTCATCCCAAAAGACCCTTTAAAAATAACTGCACTGCTTCTTATAGTGGGGAAGGGTAAGGTATAGAAGAGTAAGTCTGCTGGCAGTAATCTTCCCTGATCGATCAATCGCCCTTAATCTATGATGGATTAATCCATCATCCTCAATCTATTTATTTAACACTCCTAAATAAATCCTAAGCATACTTCAATCTGTTTATTTCACTATGCACACAGAGCCTATCTGCATTTCCAGTGTTACCCGGAGGCCCGTCTCCCCCCCTCCAGACGCGTCTTGGAAACGGAGACGCGTCTCCATGACTTTTCACGTCTCCGGAGTCCTCAAAAATGGCTGGAGACTTCATGGCGAAGTCTCCTGAAGAATCCGAGTCTCCGATTCCAAAAAAATGAAGTCTCTCGCCCGTCTCCTGATTAAAAAACAAATTTAAAATACAACATTAAGCCATTTCATGATTTTGACCCTCATTTTAATGTTTTTTTTAGCAAGGCGATTTTAAATGATTGAAGTCATTTTATTTTATAAGGCACAAGTGGCTAGTTCTTCAGCTAGTGACAGGAATTGGAGTACTTATGGTTTTATTCATTCATTGAAGAGGAACTGATTGGGGTCAAAGAAAGCAGAGAACCTGGTGTACATTCATAGCACACTTCGCCTTCTCTCCCGTGTTGATCCTGCATATATGGAGGGTCCTTCAGCAAAATGGGACCAAATTGCACTTGATGGAAATGCTGCAACCATGGTGGAAGAAGCAGTTGAACCTGAGTTGGAGAGTGATGTTTTTTTGGACAGCATCATAGCTGAAGACCTTGAGATGGATGATCACAACCTTGTGGAGTAGATGATACTAGATAGATTTCTGATTTTGGTTTACAGTTCTGAGTTTTTTGTTTGCATATTAGCGATTTAGCATCAAACTATATATGTTTGAATTTCCAATTTCAATATGTAATGATAATCTCAGCAATTATTAATCTGATATGATGATGATCATATGCAATATTCAGAAATCAGATATGACTATGAGATGCAACACGAGTTTTGAACTATTTGACTCTATTAATATGACATTACTATTTAGTATTAGTCTTTGACTCTTTAAACTTTTAATGTTCAATGTTCATACTTATAACTTTCCATTGTTCTTGTTTTCAAAGCACTATGTTATGAATCTATGGTATTTCTTAGAAATTATTAAATTATATTAAAAAAAAATACCCCGTCTCCTATTTTTGAAAAATAGTCGTACCGGAGACCTCCAAGTCTCCCCGTCTCCAGGTAACCTTGTGCATTTCTAATTCAGTACAAATGGTCCTTGATTTTAAGAGGATGAGGCTGATTCCTTGTGGTTGACTTTGACTGACTGTTGGCTCATTACAAGTCCAGTGCCCTGAATTTGATTGGCCCCCATTCATTTACTGAATGCTTGGTATTTCATGACATGAGGCCTTTACCTTGAAATATCCTTAGCAGGCGTATTCTTCCACTAAATTAGGTTTCCAGTTGTTTTGCAGACATTCATGTCCAGTGGCAAGGATCTGGTCGGTTAATATCAGTTGGTCTTCATTGCTAAATGGGGGTACGATCGGTGAAATTTGTAGTCAATGTCCAATCGCCTTCTTCAGTCAAGAGGCACGGAATGTATTATGGATTTTGGGCCTTGGCTAATGGAGGTAACTGGAGTGTGTGGGCTACTAAACAAAATTTTAAAAGAGTTGTGAGGGTCCATAGTATTTGAGTGACAATTTTTCTGAAGCTATTTTTTGAGAGAAGTCTATTTGGATGGTTGAAACTTGAAATTTGAGGACGATTTTATCTGTGACCTCGACTTCTTTCTCAGAGGAGTGCCAATCTGCTTGAATCTTCATTTGATCTTGTGTTGTTTGCAAATTTTCCTTGGTAGCCTGTCAAATCTATTGGCTGTTGAAGATGAAATCTTGTATTGCTAGTACCCTGGTTCCTTGTAGGTGCTAATTAATCAAGGAACGCAGGTCATAACTATAGAGTGCCTTGAATGTAATCATTCTTATTGACATTTGGTAGGTGCAACCATCTAAACCAGGTGCTTTGCCAACCGGCTACATAGTTACAGAGATAACCTAAGTTATCTAGTTCTCCCCTTGGTCCTCCAGACCAGGTGAATTTCGAACCGGTCCTTGGTCTTGGTCCCGGTTCTCTTGTGGGTTCCACTTGAGTTTGAACCCAGGCAGGCTGGTTTCTCCAGGCCGAACCTAGGTCGAACCAAGGCAGACCCAGGCAGACCAAGTAAGAACCAGGTATAGTTCCACTGAGAAATATTATATAATTTAGTGCAGAAACCAATTATTACAAAATTTGAATAAGATCATTAACATTACAAAACAAAATTTGCTGAAGCTCAGATATTTATTACATCAAATTAAACTAGCCCTCAAGATTTCTTCCAGTGAAATTTTTATATCCAATTGCTGATGATGACCCCTGTCCGATTAATTGGAAGCTCTCTATAGTGATAAATCATATTTTAAACATTAAACAATATCTTCAATAGGTAAAGGGAGTTGCAAGCTACCTTTATAACATTTTTCAAGTAGAATGTTAATTACAAACAAACAAGCTCTCTGTACAGTAAAAAGTAATAAGGATTTGAGAACTTGGAAAGCGAGAATGTTATTAGTGCAGCTGATCCCATTGGCATTGGCACTGTTTGTGAATCAACTAACGCCTTTGATGAAGAAGGAGAAGATGAAGATTTAGAAAATCCATTAGATGATTGAAACTTAGTATAAAGTTCCAATTGTTAAAACTTAAAAGTCAAAAGTTAAAACAATAATACTTGAACTCAATATTATTCTAATATTTTGATCTTGCTAATACATATGATGCTATGATTACAAGTTTATAGTGTTTTTGTTGATTTTATGATACTATGTGGCATTCTAATCTTAATTCATGCTTCTAGGCTGCATATATATATATATATATATATATATATATATTTTAGATGTTTTTGTACTAACGAACCCAAATGAACCTTTACCCCATTTCAAAATTTTGCCGTACTGGCGAACCAGTTCTTCGAACCCGAACTTGAACCCGAACCCGAACCCGAACCCGAACCCGAACCGGCAACTTAGGAGATAACCCATAAGAGCCTTATTCAGAATCTCTGTCTGACCATTGTTTGGAGGATGGTAAGTGCTGCTGTGAAAGATAAGGTGGTACTGGTGAGCTCAAATATTTTCTTCCACAAATTGGTAGTGAAATTTGGATCATGATCACTAACAATCATTCTTGGTAATCCATGCAGTTTGTAAATGTTGTCCTTAAAAATAACTGCTAACTGACGTAACTTGTAAGTAGAGTCAATGGCAACGAAGTTGGTTAGTCAAGCGATCACAACCCAAATCCAATACTTACCATTGACCCTCAAATTCTCAGCAAACCAGGAACAACATCCGTGCTTATGGATTCCTGTTCTTTGCTTGGAATAGGAAAGCACTGAAGTAGTTTGGGGTTACATACAGATTCATCCTTGTTTTGTTGGAACTATTCATATGATAACACTGACTGTTCAACTCCTTTAAATCCTTCCATTTGTATGTCATTCTGACAATTGAAAAGGCTTTGAAGAATTCTAAGTAATAACCACCCCTGATTTATTTTTTGAAATATATGATTCAAAATATAAATTAATGAAGAGTAACTTGCTGATTGTTAGCATTACATTACATGCATGATAATAAATCCATATATGCAAATGCTCTCAATAAAAAACTAGATGAAGTGGGGGTTTGTTACCATTGCCTCTCAGTCAGTACATTAGCATAAATAGGGAGAGGAAATGCAACTAGATAGATGAAGTGGGGGTTTGTCACCTTGCCACTCAGTCAGTACATTAGTATAGAAAGTATCATAGGATTAGTCTTAAAGTATTTCTTCACATTAAGCATACAATAACTCAATAGTAATATCAATGAGGTATTATAAGAAAATTGAAACGAGACTTCTGATATAAAAATCAGACCTGAAATTATCTTCAAAAATCATCAAAGTCTGCGCAGAAATGTTACCAGCACTAAGTAAGGCATGGACTTAGCAATTTTTTGGAATGAAAGAATGTCATTAGCTGCTCGATGTCTGCTCCAGCATTCTCTATTTGTGAACAACAGTATTAAATTCAGTTGAGTACCACTTTCCAATGCTCAGAAAACTCTCTTAACCTTTCCTAACCAAACCCACATGCTAACAAGGAGGTGACACCCACTTCTAGGGGTGATTTGGCATAATTAATTCAGTTTTTCACCAAAGATGACAATGACCCCTCAAAATGCATTGCCCAACAAAGAGGAATACTCAGAAATAATACCCACAATAATAGAAGGTTTGATCACCGTAATATGAGCTAGAGTTTGATTCGTAGCTACTCAGAAAAAGCACACCAGCACTTAGAAGAAGCATCACATCACTACCAAATTTGAACAACACTCCAAAAAAGACTCACACCACACCAAAACGATGAAACCTGCATCAAAAAGATAAGAATATCTCCATCTTTCTCAAATCCAAAATCACCAATGAAACCAAAATCATTGTAAGTCTCAAAACAAGTACACCAACCAGCTAGGTTGGGTCTCTCATCACCAACACTAGAAAACAAGAAGAGGGTTTTCATCCTCAACCAACATAAGAAGAACTCTTTGAGCTCATTCCAGCTGCATTTCATTAAGATGTCAAATCAAGCCTTACCAAATGAGAGCTTAAATGAGAATATAAAGAGTGAGGGATGGATTAGGGCAATCTTCTTTTAATTTGAATTCATTTCCCTCCAAACCGCTTTCCTAGAGTTTTCAAAATATAACTTATAACTTTACTTTATTTCCCTTCAATCTTGGCATCCGCTTTGGAGGCAATAAAATAATTTTTAAAATTTTAAAATAGCTCCATACTTTGACACCCCCTTAATGAGTTTTGTTCTTCCCTTTTAAAACAACTTAAACTCACCACTTTACTAGGCGATGATCAAGGGGGTCTCTCATGCACCCGTTACCCTCACTGAAGTGCCAAGACCAAGTGTTACAAATAGCACTTACTAAAAATAGCCTTATGCTAAACATAGCAAGAACTGCCCAAACTCTACAACTGAAGATGTTGCACACTGAAGCTGAGAGGAGACTGAAGCTATGATTAGCTGCCAAAAATAGAAGTTACTATAAATAGTAACTACTAAAAATAGTAAGTTAGCCGAAACTCCCAATTGACCAATCGGTGTCCAAATGACACTTACTAAAAATAGTAACTTACTAAAAGTTGTAATTCCCGGGCAAGTTGTCGAAAATCACTCCAAAAAGTGTCGCTCATCTCCATTGATCGGTCTGAACACACTGGAAACATCAAAATACTCCTTTGATCCTGCTGGCACCAACTTAGGAAGCCAACACTAGTTGCACTACAAGAGAACTATAAAATGGGGACATAAGAGTCTATGTGTCTCATTGATGGTGTAGGGTGATTTTCAGCCATGATCTTAAATTTGAATATTCTGCTGGAGTTAAGCTAAGGACTACTCCATCATAATAGAAGTTCAGTCCAATTTGGAAAGTATACTTGCTGTCCTTGTTGTGTGCTGCATGTGGACCTTCTAATAATGTAGCCATTTCATCATCCTCTGCACACTTTACTTCAATCTCATAATCCCAATCAAGGAAGACCAGAGATTCACTAAGGCCTGAAATTTGGGAAAGGGCATCAGCTACTACTTTTTTTCAGCCCTTGCAAATATCAAAATCATATGCCTGAAGCTTTCTTACCCATTCTTCTTACTGTTCATTAAAATAGCATTGGAAAAGGGGATATCTCAAGCTGTTATGCGAGATACAAAAGTTATCTCAAGCTGTTTTTATCAGTTTTTACAGTGAATCTCCCACAGACTAAATATTGTTCGAATTTTGACAAGGTACGTGTAACTGCAAGCATTTCCTTGTTGTATATGGAGAAGAGCCTCTTCTTCTCATTCCATTTATGACTCTCAAAGGCTATTGGCTTTCCTTGCTGCATTAAAATTTAAAACTGCACCAACTCCTAGGCCTTAAAGATGACATTCACTGATAAGGGTACTGAAAAATCAGGCACAGAAGGAATTGGATAATAATCTATTACCCATTTCAAATCCACGAAAACTGTTCTAGCAGCTTCACTCCAGTCAAATCAATCTTTCTTTGTCAGATCTGTTAAAAGTAGTAGTTATGTGAAAATCCCTTGATTAGTCTCGGATAATGGCTTCAGGGTCCAAGAAGAATTTGTAGCTTTGTAAGATTCTTTGTCTGGTTTGTCTTGTGGTTTGGTCATTGTATCATCAACCTTGATTCCTTTGCTGATGACGTGTCGAAGATACGGTGATTTGTTAGCTGCAAAAGTGTATTTGCTCTCTTTTGCAAAGATTCATTGATTTTCCAAGGTACTCAAGACAGTGTACAAGTGCTGCATGTGCTCTTGTTGAACTTTGTTGTAATTCAAAATATCATAATATAAAACAAGCACAAATGTATGCAAGCTTTGAATACACTCTTCATGGTAAGTTGGAGAGTGGCATGTGCATTTGTCAAGCCAATTGATATGTAATAACCACCCCTGATTATTTTTTTTGAAATATATGATGCAACATATAAACTAATGAGGAGTAACTTGCTGATTGTTAGCTTCAGATTACATTCATTACATGCATGATAAAAAACCCACATATGCAAATGCTCTCAATCAGAAACTAGAAGTGGGGGTTTGTCACCATTGTCGCCGAGTCAATGCATTAGCATAAATAAGAAGAAGAAACTGCAACTTACTAGATGAAGTGGGGGTTTGTCACCATCGTCACCGAGTCAACGCATTAGCATAAATAGGATGAGGACACTGCAACTAACTAGATGAAGTGGGGGTTTGTCACCATCGCCACTCAGTCATTAGATTAGCATAGAAAGTATCATAACATTACAAGAGAGTGTCTGTCTTCACATCAAGCATATGATAACTTAGAAACAATATCAAAAGAGGTATGATTAACAAACTGAAATCAGGCTTCTGATATAAAAATCCGACCTGAATTTATCTTCAAAAATCATTAATGTCTGCTCAAAAATGTTACCAGCACTAAGCAAGGCACAACATGGACTTAGGCGATTATTTGTAATGATAGAATATGCCACTAGCTGCTCCAAGTCTGCTCCAGCACTCTTTGTTTGTGAACAACAGTATTAAACCCAGGTGAAGACCACTTTCCAATGCTCAAATAACAACCTTGACCTTTCCTTAACATAATTATTTCATTCTTCACCAAAGATGACAAATGATCGCTAAAAATGCATTGTCCAGCAAAAAGGATACTTAGAAAAAATACCTGGAACGATACCAGGTCTGATCACTGTTATATGAGCCAAAGTTTGATTCCCAGCTACTCAGAAAAAGAACATTGGCTCTCAGAAAAAGCATCTGTCATTACCAAACTTAAACATCACTCCAGAAAGACACACCACACCAAAACCAAGAAATCCACATCTGAAACATAAGAATATCTTTGTCTTTCTCAAACCCAAAAACACCCACTAAGCCAAAATCACTGTAAGTCTTGAACTATGAACACCAACCAGTTAGGGTGGGTCTCTCACCACCGAAACCAGCAAGATAGGAAGAGGGTTTTTGTCGTCACCAGAAAAAGAACTCCTTGAGCTCATTCCAACAGCATGACATTATCTTCACAATATTCAACATAAGAAGAATGAGAGCCAAAACTCTATTTTATAGAGTTTCAGTGAAAAGTTGGGGCACACCAAGTCACTGTCTAGCATGGCCCAAGGGGGTTTTTTTGAACACTTTATTTCACTTAAATCATAAAGTCATTTTATAAGATATTTAAGTGAAGTAATAGCATAATATTTCAGAGCCTTAGGAAAACCTGAAACTGAAGACTTTGCACTTTGAATTTGAGGAAAGGCTAAGACTAAGACTAGTAACCCAAAATAACATTTACTATAAATAGTTTTATGCTAAAAATAGCCAAAACCATCCAACCCTAATACTGAAGATACTGCTCTCTAAGGCTAATGGGAACTATGACTAAGACTTGCCAAATATAGCACTTACTAAAAATAGTAATATGCTAAAAATAGACACGTTCCCCAAAAGTCCTGAAACTGAAGATGCTGCATGTTGAAGTTAAGAGGATGCTGAAGCTATGACCAACTACAAAACATAGAGGTTACTATACATAGTAACTGCCAAAAATAGTAACTACTAAAAATAGTAAGTCAGCCAAAACTCCCAACCCACCTATCGGTGTCCAAACTGACACCACAAATTGTAACTTACTAAAAATAGTAAGTTTGGGACAAGTTGTTCAAAATCATTCCAGAAAGTGTTGTTCATCTCCATTAATTTGTCTGAACACACTGGCGACATCAAAATACCCCTTTGATCCTGCTGACACCAACCTAGGAGACCAACACCAGCTGCATTATGAGAGAACCAGAAAATGGGGATATACATGATATGACTGAGAATTCATAATAACCATGATATGTCCAAAAAGCAGCTTTGTGCACATCTTATGCCTGCATGCAAATGTGATGTATCCTGATTGTCTATCAATTTTGGAGAAGATAATGAACCATGCAGCTCATCAATCAACCCTTCACTTTGGGACTTGGGAGTCATTCTTAATTGTGTAGTTGTTGAGAGTATGATAGCTAAAACTTAAAACACATGCGGAACGATCCATCTTTCGCGTGTACTAATATTGTGGGAATGTAAAATGGGCTTGTACTTGATGTAATATGTTTTCATTTCTAAAAGCTCTTGAACGACCTTTTCAGTTTCTTCCTTGAATTCTTTTGGGTACTCTTAGAGTTGGTCCATGATTGGCTTGGTGCCCTCTAACTCTATCATGTGCTTGTGACCCTTATTTGGTGGTATACTCTTTGGAAGCTCTCCAAACCACCTGAAGACTGCTGTAATAAGTGACGTACAGGTTGTGTGTACTCAAATTTTTCAGATTTTCATGTAGCCCCTTAAGGATACTGCATTGCATAGTTGAAAATCTCGCGCGAATATCACGTGTAGCACGATATATCGCGTAACACAAACCTGAAAGATTTAATCACGATTAATATCGCTGGCGATTTTTTCATTGTCCCGCCCCGCGTTTATTTCAAAAAATCGCTCAAAACTCGCGATTTATCAGCTAATGTATCATTGAAAAAGTCAACAGAAGCCCGTGATTTTTTTTAGGGTTTTTCATGGTAAAAATCGGATGAAAAAGGCATTATTCGTGTTAGTTTTTTGTGGTCGTTTTTGGGGGATGAAAAATGCGACGCCATTCTCTCCTTCAACAACATTCTGAGACAACGTTCACCTTCTATCTTGACAAACTTTCAGAGGTTTGGGCTACAAGTTGTTTTTGTTTCTTAGAATAATGACATTGATATTTAATTCTAATGCATTTGAAAGATTTTCCAAGAGTATATTTTATTTTTCAGTTCTTGTGAGGAACATTTCAATGATTCTTTGAGATTCATGTTTGCGATGGTAGAGGGATATCGGTACATTTTGGATTTTTGTTTATATTTCTTTTAACTGTTTTAAAGAAAGGTGAAATGGTCGACGCAAATTAATTTTTTAATCTGAGCATATTTTTTGGTTTTTTGTTTTCAAATTTGAAGTTTATCATCTTAGTGGCATGTCTATTGCATATATTTGAAACATGGCAAGAACTGTAAAGGGAAGTGAATTTATTATACTAATATTTCTTTAGTATTTAAATTTTCTGTATAATGAATTTATTAATATACAGTATTATACTAATTTAGTATTAATATATAGTATTATAAATTTAGTATTTGTGTATTATACAGTATTATAATTTTATAATACAGTATGAATATACTAATATAAATTTAGTATATTTCCAGCTTTAATATCTAACAAAAAATATATATATTCGTATATTTCCAGCTTTAATATCTAACAGAAAATATGAATATCTAACAAAAAGTATATATATTAGTATATTTCCAGCTTTAATATCTAACAGAAAATAAAAATACTAAAGAGATTAGATCAGAGATTAAAATAAAAATACTAATAGCACTAGTACAAAACTTTGACAGAGTAGTGACTAGAATCCAACTTTTTTGTACTGCTTCTATAGCTAAGATTTCTCCTCATAAGTCTGTTATCCTTGGATGGGCTAACAACCCTCCTCCTTGGCTCAGCCACAAAGGATGGCAATGGTCTGGCCCCAGCACCATTGTCAGATACCTGGGCATACCATTTGCCCTTGAACCTTCTCCTAATGAGATGTGGAACTGGATATTTAGAAAGATTGAGAAGAAGCATTTAAAATGACAAACTCACATGTTATCCTTAGTAGGTAGGGTACAAGTGGTTCAAAAGGTATTGGCATCTCATGCTATATACTATGCTTCTACATGGCTGTTTGCCAACTACCAAAATAACAAATTGGGAAAAATCCTTAGAGATGTACTGTGGTCAGATGGCATTGGCAATAGGAAAAGGCACAATGTCAAATGGAATTGGTGCTGCACACCTAAGTCTAAGGGAGGTTTGGGGATTAAAGACCTCCAAAAGCAAGGTATGGTCTTGGCATCCAAATGGATCATCAAATCAGTATCAGGCAATGAGCCTTGGAAAATACTTGTCAGAAATAATATTGCCAAGGCCACCATTAAAAGGGGCAAAACTTGGAACAATGTCCCTTTTATTGATATATTAATGGGAGACTTTGAGGTGAAGGTCACAGGATCTAAAGTATTCTTTGCATTGTGGAAAGCATGGAGACATGTCAGAACTTTCCTCTGTTCTAGACATGCCATTGGGTAGAACCCTTACTATTCAGTTATGGACAGATCTATATGGTGGGGAGTATACCTCAATAATAAGCCTTTTGCTCTTACACAGTGCTGCTCTGCTAGAAACTGGCATAGTAAAGGCATCTCTTATCAGTGATATACTAGAGAATAACAGGATACTCTCCTAGGCAGAGTTGAGCAGTAAGTTTAATATTCCTCCCTCTCAAAAAAAGACCTACACTCTCATTGAAAAGCAGTGGGTAACTGGTTTCCCAATAAATGTATTTTTACTTCTCAGAACCTGGAACACATAAAGTGGATGGATGGCACACTGTTTGGTAACTCCTCCAGCAAGAAGTTATACTCTCTCCTTAACAACAATAATAATATCTTTGATCATATCAACCAAGCCTGGGGTCTGAATTGGTCTTGCAATAAATGGCATCTAGTTTTTGAATTTTTATGGCATGCTAAGGTTGAAACTAAGAAGATTTGCTTTAAATGGATTTTTCTTTTGAAAAAAGATGCTATTGGTTTCTTTATTTCCCAAGGTGTCAAAAGTCCCTTTTTTGCTCTGTGTGCAACTGTGCTGAAACTTATGAACATGTTTTTTTTGATTGTCAATGGGCTAGTAAGATTTGGTTTGTATTTTTTGGTAATAAAGTCTGTTGGAATCATGAACTTGGTCTGTCTTGGCTTGAATTTTTGGCTGGTTATGTTGATGATTTTGACAGCAAACTTAATATTTTTTGGCACACCTTCACCACTGAAATCTTATGGCTCATTTGGAGACAGAGGAATGAGGATATCTTCCAATCTAAGAAGAGGGATCTTACTGAGTTTAATCCAAAACTCACACACTTTTATATCTTGAAACAAGTAACAACTTCCATCCAGGTATCTAAGGAAAGATTTCAGAGATTGATAGATGAAGGAGCTATGATATTGTTCCCTAAAGACATACAAAACTTCACTACCACCAATGAGGCACCTACCTTGATGGTTGACAATAGAACCAATGGCAATAGGGCTGTCATCGAGGATCTTAGCCTTCCAAATACCATGACGAGAGATAGCAGAATTGAAGAGACAACATACATAGATGGAAATAGTCCAGGCACAAACAACTCAGAGAACAATAATGAGCAATGGGAAGCTGATGATCACAAGCAATGAAATGAAATTGATTAAATCTGAACCACCGAGGATAACAATTTTTTTTGTATATATCCAGCCTGGATATAATTTTGTATAGTTACATTTGGCAGCAGATCATATTCTGCTTGTATATTCTAGATCATAGATTGTTTAGATAGTAAATGCTATAGGTCTAGTTCAGGCAGAATATTTCTTAATGCTCTTATATTTGCAAACAGTTGATTCTATATTATTAATAGAAAAAAAAAATCTAACAGAAAATAATAATACTAAAGAGATTAGATCAGAGATTAAAATAAAAATACTAATAGCACTTACAATAAAAATAAAAATACTAATAGCAAGGTTTGAAACTTTGAAGGAATGAAAATTAAAATACTAATAACACTTACAAAATACTAAAGAGATTAGATCAAAAGATTAATATTTAAAATAACCTTTACATTCAATTGCAGATTTTGAAGTTCATGCATTCGATTGCATGAAAAAGTTTTATTACTTCATAAGTTCACAGACTTAGCTAATATTTGATCTCAGACTTGGACAACAAATATTCGTTAATTTTTGTCCAACATTTCTGATTATTTATCCTTGCATTTGCAAACTTACAGGTAACACTAACAGAAAATGGCCGGTCGCAGAACTAGGGATGCTTTTTGGAAACATGGGACACCGAGACCAAAAAGAGGAGATGTGAAATGTAACCATTGTCCTAAGTTTATGAGCGGGGGCATAACTTGGCTAAAATATCACATTGGAAAGATAGAAGGCCATGATATCACACCATGTGACG
This sequence comes from Thuja plicata, assembly GCA_018584345.1. NCBI lineage: Eukaryota > Viridiplantae > Streptophyta > Pinopsida > Cupressales > Cupressaceae > Thuja > Thuja plicata. The sequence continues at coordinate 982,236 of MU226082.1, forward strand.
GCTGCCCTGAAGAGGCTACGAGGGAGGCTATAGCAAGCCTTGAAGCATTTGAGCGAAAAAAGACAGCAAAAAAGAGGACAACAAATGCCATGGCAGCCCCAATGGGAGAGTTTAGTTCTACAGGGTCGCAAACAGGTGCAGGGGCTTCTTCTTCCATTGGGCCACGGATACGAGGATCGTCATCAGACAATGTGAGTAGCCATATATCAAACTTTTGGGTTTCACGTAACATTCCCGTTGGTCAACCTGGATTGCAAGGCACTGCATGGAACAAAAAGATGCATGAGAAGACAAAGGTGGCAATTGCAAGATTTTGGTACTACAATGATATTCCCTTCAATGCTCTATGTAGTCCATATTGGGATCAATTGGTCGTTGCAATGACTATGTTTGGTAAGGGGTTCAAGCCCCCAAGTCGTTATGAGGTGAGTGGGCCATTGTTACAGGATGAGGTCAAAAACATTCATCAACTTGTGGAAGAGCAAAGAAAAGTTTGGGACCAAAGAGGCTGCACTATTATATCCGATGGGTGGATAGATGACAGGAATAGACGGGACGCTCATCAACTTTCTAGTTGCTTCCGGGGGACACTTAGTATTTCTAAAATCAGTTGATGCCTCTGATCAAGTGAAAAATGTAGAGACTTTGTGCAACATGTTGCATGAAGTGGTAATGAAAGTGGGAGAGGGTAATGTCATCTAGATTGTGACTGATAATGCAGCTGCATATGTGGCAGCCGGTAAACTTCTAATGGATAGGCATCCCACATTATTTTGGAGCCCTTGTGCTGCCCATTGTCGTGACTTGCTCCTTGAGGACCTAGGGAAACTGAGTTGGGTGGAGAAGGTGGTTGAAGATGGAAGGAATACCACAAAGTACATCTATAATCACACATGGGGATTGAGTCTTATGAGAGAGCACATTGATGGTAAGGATCTCGTGCGATTAGGGGTTACATGCTTTGCTACTAATTTTCTCAACTTGCAAAGCATATTAGCCACATTGCCCAACTGAAGTGGATGTTTGTGAGTGAGAGATGGTTGGAGAGTCCTTATGTCAAGAAGCCTGAAGCAGAGAAGGTTGTGAAGGCTGTGTTTGATGTTAGATTTGGCAAGCTAATGGAGGAGATCATCAATGTAAGTGTTCAAACCTCGATTGATGATTTATTATTTAATTTTTAGATATTGCAATTCGTTGATTTTTGTTAAATTTTTTATGTTCAGGTGTCAGAGCCATTGGTAAGGGTTCTACGAATGGTGGATGGGGATAAAAACCCCATGAGGTATCTCTATGAGGCCATGGATAGGGCCAAAGAGGCCATCAACACTTGTATAGGTCAAATGAGACCAAATATAGACCCATATGGAACAAAATTGATCGTAGGTGGAACCGACAACTCCACCAACATATTCATGTTGCTGCCTACTACTTGAACCCCAAGTTTTACTTCTCTGACACTTTCAGAGCAGATGCAGAGGCTCAAATTGGATTGGACACATGTATTCAAAGATTAGTTGAAGATGAGAACCTTTGAGACATCGTACTTGATGAGTTACAAAGCTACAAGAGGGAGATGGGCCATTGTTTTCTTCCCCTGATTGCACACGTAGGAGATACACCCTGCAGCCAGGTAAACAAGAACATGTGTTTAGTTTTAATATATCATTTATTACGCTCATTAAGTTTATTGTTATCTTCACCACATTATAAATGGTTTTTTTTATCCTTGCAAATTTGTGGTGGGATGATTATGGTGCCACAACACCTAATCTTCAAAAGCTTGCCATTCGAATATTATCGCAGCCATGTCGTGGTTTTGGTTGTGAGCGAAACTGGAGTGTTTTTGAGAACATACACACAAAGAAGCGCAATAGGTTGACTCAGAAGCGCTTGAATGACTTGGTTTATGTGCGGTACAACCTTCGATTGCACAAAAAGAAGGTGCAAGGCAGGCTTCATATGAAGCACTTGACTTGGATGAGATTGATCCATATGCAGTAGATTGGGTTGCTCCTCCTGATGGTGATGATGTGGATCCTTTCTTGACTGATGATCAGCTAGATGACTTTGAGATGGAGGAAGATGACTGGGATGCAGAAGTGGCAGCACGTGAGGAGGAACACGAGCTTGGTCATCCATCAGAGGCTTCTGTTGAGGCACCTATTCAGGCACCTGTTGAGGATGATGCAACTACTTCAACACCACCCACCCAACAACAACGATCTCTTTTGAGCTTTAGTCGTAGACACAATTTATGATTTCTATTTCTAGTTTTCATTGATACTGAAACTTGAACTTAATATGTATTCAGAAGTTGTGGACTTGTAGTTTCACGGAGTTTGACTTCGATATGTATTGAACTTATTTTTATTCAGATGTCATACTTGTTTTTTGGTATATGATTCTATGTTTTCTGCTAAGTTCTAATTGCTATGTACATTGTATTTAACTCAAAACTTTGATTAATATATGATGGAAATCTCAAATCAGTATATGTTCTACAAATTTGGTGTATATGTGTGTTTTTAAGAATATTTTAAGAAATTATATATTTTCAATTGTTCGATAAAAGTGCCAATTTATTGCCGATTTTTTCGCCGAGTTTTTCAATTTTTTTGGGCTGGCCGAGTTATTACCGAGTCCGAGTTTTTCAACCTTGCTGCATTGAACTACATAACAAGGGGTATTCCTGTTCAACTCCTCCACTTTACATGTTGAAACTAGCTTATTTTGTGGAGGTCCAAACTTGTGAATTTGTTATTGTTCGAATCCTGCATGAACTTCATAGACAGATTCTGAAAAGTTGTGTTATTCTCATCAATTAGTCTTAATCACTGGATCCCTAAACTTACATCAACGCCACCTAATGGCATAATATTAAAATTAGATTTCATTGAAAATAAGTCTCTATGCGTAGGATGCCCCCTTCAATATGTGTATGACAGGTATTTTCCATCAGCAATATCAATGTCAAAGGGAGGACACTGTTTACTTGATAAATTCAGGGGCAGGGTATAACTTCAAATCCAAGAAGTTATGAGTGGTAGTAGTACTTCCAGAGTCAGTGAGGACTACAACCTTTCCTCCTTTGACAAAATCTTTCCACTTGTAATGTAGAATGAATTGATTCACCTCTCATGGGTGCTAAGGATGTGGTGGTCTGCTGTGGAGAGTGGCAGAGTCTCCAACCATCTCAATTAACCGAATTTGACCTTTATTAGAACATTTATGATCACAGGACCATGGATCCTTATATGAGTAGTGTTGTGCACTCTCATGCACTCCAATTTTGAACTTCTCATCCATCGCAATGGGAAGAGTGGAGATCAACTTGTCATCAAAGAGTTTGAGACAATGGTTTGAGCAGGTGGTAGGCCCTGAATTTAATGTTAATACTCCAGGGTCTGGATAATATCTCATATTGATAAATTTTATGGAGCTAGATAATGTCAGCGATATATGATTAGATATCATCTGCACCTTGGTTGTAATTCAGTGAATGGAGCTTCTTTGAAATAGGGCAGAGGATGTCAGAATCACAAGGAACCTCCTGAATACGTTGCATAGGGATTGACAAAATAGGCATTTCATTTTGAATGGTTTGTGCACCTAAAATATATTGTTGCCAAAGTATAGAGAGGGTGGTATTTACCCAATTGTAAGCTAGCGAGCAATGTTCTATGTGCAAATATATTGCACAGGCAATGATAGGCACAGCCATGAGCATTGCAGTCATAGAAACTCATGTTCAGCCATATAGTGTACCCTCTGTCATTTTGCTGCTCTCAAAGAATGGCACAACTGTGAAACAAATGCAACACAATATTTAAATATTGAACTGCAAATACCTGGTTCTGGGCAATAAAAGGATGAACACCTCCCAAGGCCATGTACCCAGCAAGTATGGCACAAGCCATATCGTAACAATGTAATGACCCCTCTCTACAATAACAATTGTTACGAATTACAACACCTCAAAAGATATCCTAATCTTAATGAAACAATTGCGACAAAATATTTAAATATTGCACAGCAAATAACATGTGCAGGGCAATAAAAGGATGAGCACCTCCCAAGGCCATGTACCCAGCAAGTATGACACAAACCATATCATAACAATGTGATGCCCCCTGTCCACAGCAATAATTGTTACGAATTACAACACCTCAAAAGATATCCTAATCTTAATGAAACAAATGCAACACAGTATTTAATTATCGCACAACAAATAACTGGTGCTGGGAAATAAAAGGATGAACATCTCCCAAGGACATGTACGCAGCAAGTATGACACAAGCCATATCATAACAATATATTGCCCCCTCTCCACAGCAACAATTGTTATGAAAACACCTCAAAGGATATCATAATCTTAATTTGGGCATTTCATATCAAATGCTGCTGGGACCCACATAGGAGGGAAATTCAGAAAGTAAATTAGAACTTTGAAAGTCTAAATGAAGCATCAGCTATGCTGGTACCTGCTTTCATATGGAGTAGACTTTAGCTGATTTTGAGGGGGACCCAAGGATCATCCTTATTTTCTGGGAGCTTAAAGTGGAACTTTATTAATGTTCACCCAGTGATGAATGTTTTTAATCCTAGCAAATTTAATAGAACGGGCACCAGTTTTTAAGAACCCTTGAATGGGCCAACATTCCTCAAGGAAATAATAAATTAAAGTTTAATTTTATCAAATACTAAGTGGGATGTGAAGAGTTATGCCTACTGGAGAGAAAAAGATATATATGAAAGACCAAACAAGGAGAAGTAGCATCATTGTGAAACATTTTATTTTAATGATTTTTACTCCTTGCGGAGCATGGAACTATGGGTCATTTAACTTGAGGATGGAACCTCTCTATGTCTGGAATTGGAGAGTTGTCGGGATAATTAATATTTGTTAGATATGATTTGCTGCAGCATTGAGATTGATTACAAGTTGTGAGGAAGGGGTATTTCAGTCTTTCCGTGCCATATTTTGAGCAATATTTTTGAGTTTTAGAACTGATATACAATATAAACTATTAGGGATAATCCTGAATTGATCTCATCAAATAAAACAAGGATTTTATGTTTTTTTTAATTGGAAAGAAAACAAAATTATAAGTTTGTAAATTTAAGAGAGATATTACAATGGTGTCAGAGTTGGATCTTGCTAGCCTGTGAGATTTTCTTCCTTTACATGTCAAGTGATAAAACCAACAAATATGGTCAAGTGGAATTATAAAAACATCGTAAAGCTCCAAGCCACACACCTAGGACATTAGTCATTTTTTTAAAGAAAACCAATAATAAAGATACAACATGTTTCGTTGCACCACAATGTGCACACAAATGCCATATGGAACTCAATGTCATAAGGAAAATAACAAAACAAATGACTTTATCATTGTTACAAACAAGGTGGCACTAGTGGAAGACTTACCAATCATGGGATGAAACAACCACAATGAACCTATGAGAGAGGGGAATGACACCCTAACGAATTATCGAATATCAAGCGGTAGTCATACTCTCTTGTGAATACAAGACAAGGGTAGGATGAGGGAATTATTAACCTCAGATCCACGCCAAAACACACTTACCAACACTTGTGATACCAAAAGAAACCAATAATGTAGTAGAATGACTAGAGATATCACATCTTGGCTAGACAACACAACCATGGACTTCTTGAACAAGGAGTGGGATGAGGATGACAACCACCTCCAATTCACTCAAAAATGACATAAACAACAACAAACACAAGGGACAACCCTTCCTCAAAGGCTGCCCTACTTGGAGGTACAAACCCTCAACTAGTTGAAACAAAAAGCCTCTGTCAAGAAATGACATACTTCTCAATGCAAAAGGGTGTTACAACTCTCAAGGCATAAACACATGTCAATGAAGCAACATCATGGGAAGACTCACCAAGGCAAGGGGAACAACTTTCTATATAGAGTACAATAGAAACAGTAGAAATAACACATTATGCAACGAAATAGGGTACTATAGTGCACCAAAGGACTATAATGTCTAGAAAGGACAGTCGTGCGATGCATTGGAGTCTAGAACATGTGTAGGAATCCATAATGTGCTATAGTCTTGTTTTTGCGCCATATTCCTGACCTTGTGGTGTTCTCTTCGCAAGCGATTGAATGGATGATTGTTTCCATGTCTTATACTAGGGACAACACTTAAGGCTCATAAAAACAAGATTACAACCCCTATTCTCCATGAGAGTTACAAACACAAGGTTGCACTTCCTACGGTCTTGTGATGTCCCCAAATTAGCAGGTTCCGGGAGCCTGATTATGGTCAGCTCATTAGCGCGACCCTCGTGAGTTGACAGTGTGTTTTGAGGGTCTCAGTGGAAGGATTTGCCATTTTTAGCAAATCTGGACTTACTATGTATAGTAAATTAGTTTGGGCCAGTTACTATTTCTCGCAGTGCAGTAGAAGACCATGTTGATCAGTCGTTGCCGACAGTGGATGCAGGAATTGTCACATGAGTTACATTTGATAATTAATTGTTATTAATTAATGACTTTATGTTATTAATTAATAATAAAAGCCATATCATAATAATAATAATACTTTATTATTATTATGTTTTAGAAGTTGCTATCCTGGAGATAGGTTAACTGATGAAGGTTTTTAGAAACTATGGCTACCAAAGAATTATAAATAGGGATTCATTTGTTAAGCTGAGCATCGAATATTGATTATTAAAATTGGTCTTGGGAATTGTTCCGGGTTATTCTGCAAACCGTGCCCTTGCTGAAGTATAAGGGTCAAATTAGTTTCTAGAAGACTGATTCTTCTGAAGCTAATCTGCAATTTGATTGCTGTTGTATAATCAATTGCATCTTCCTTCGAACTGTTCATTTGTGGCTGAAGGAAAGAAAGTCATTCTGACTTCTGAAGTTCTTTGAACGGAGACCTGCATAAGAGGTCAATTTGTTTCAGCATACAAGGTAGTTAATCGCTGAGCGTCTATCACCTGTTGCGTAAAGCGTTCTTCATCCTTGTGGCGGATATCCATTAAAGACTACGCAGGTAACAAGTAGTAGGCCGCACCTCCACAAGGGCCGCAATTGTCCAGACTGGGCCGCATTCTGACTGCAGGCCGCACTTGCATCTGGGCCGCATTGTTGCAGACTAGGGTCACATTACAAGTGGCCGCATCCTTCCAACCCAGCCGCATTGCTCCAAATTTAGCCGCGCGGCATGTAGCTTCAGCTGCGGGTGGAAGAACCAGAGCTCGTGGCCGCAGCTTACCATTGCTTAGGCAGCAAGTGGCGTGAGCCATTCAATTTGAAGACTAGTGCAAAGTGGTATTTGTCAAATACACTCTTTCGTATTTGATTGAAATAGTTACATAATTCAGAATAAATGAATAAACGTTTGTGAATACATTTCTCCAGGAGTCTATTAAATAGTTTAATTAAAAATAATTGCTTATGCTGGCTGAGAAATATCGAATTGAAATTGAGTAATTTTAAATAGAGGAGTTTCTTGTTACAATTATTATTTTCATACAAGAATCAAAGTAAATTATCAATAGAGCCAGGTTGGGCTCATTACAGCATGTCTGACAACTGTTGGACAAAATGTCAAACATATGATTTGCATGGAAATTGATAAAAACTAGATGCTTTTAAGTTGAGGCCAAATCAGGCTCATTACAGCTCTCTCCTAAGACCAAGGCCTTAATCCCAAAAGCTACAAGTCAAAAGTTTGGGAAAAATTTCCTTAAGGCTAGAGGCAATACTACCCCACTTCCATGCTCACCAAAAGCATGCCTCACTTGCCGTTATGGGCTCACTCCATGAGGTCATCCCTTAGGTTCCACTCTCGAAAAGTGAGGATTTCCTAAACATGCTAGCCTCTCAAAACAAAACTAGGAACAGCTTAGGGGAAGAATCTAGGCAACAACCTCCTCAAAGCATAAGCACCCTTAACAAGTGAAGCTTAGTAACACCAAACTCACGAGGAAACATCCAAGGAGGCAACTAAAGCAAAACATAGGAGCAAAACTTGAATCTACACCACATTGATGCTCAACTATGACCAACCTAAGGGTTAGACAACCCAACAAGATCATTAAACCACAACCAACAAGGCAATGAGGAACCTCTACAAGGCCAACACCAAGTATTCTTACATAGAATACGAAGGATAGCCAATTCTTCACACAAGAATTGCATCCCTTCCAGCACTAAGTTAGGGAAACCTTTAAGTTGCCAAGGAGAAAATGCGTACAACTACCAGGTTAACCTCAACTGGCAACACTATAAGAAATAGACAGAGTGGCATACATAGCTCTTTAGATATTGATAGCCCATAATAGGCATAGTTGTCTTTTGAAGTTTGATACTTGTGAGTCTAAACTTTCAACTTTTAAAATTTGAGCAATGAAATTGAAATGAGAAATTTTATTGCTGTTAATAGTTATATAATATACTGCTGTTATACTGCTGTCATGTTATATTGCTGTCCATTAACTTGTAGAAATTTGAGTCCCTCCCTCCTATATATATATATATGTACATACATATATGCACACACACATGCATATATTGCTGGTCCCCTGCTCTCCCCCCAAAATGGCCCTCGGACTGCTTTCCATGAAATGCATCCCCTGCTATTGCGGCATCCCTAGCCCCAAAACGTCATGGAACACAGCAATTTTCTCTTCGACGTTTATTTTAGTGATGGTTTGGGTCTTTAACAATTTATAATCTTTTTTCCGTTGTAGGATGATAGAATGTCTGCCTGCAGCAGCTGCAGGAATCAACCAAAAGGATACAATAGTAGCTGGACAGCGAAAATCCTGTAGTTGCTGCACGAGTCAACCAGCAATTTACAACAGCTGTGGGAGTTAAAGAACTTCCTGCAGTAGCAGTTGGAAGCTGTTTTTCTATCCAGCAGTTGCTGTATGTAGTTGTTTCTTGTTCTGCAAAGGAAATTGCAAATGTTGTGTTAGGAAAATGGGAGGGTTGAATGGACTTCTAAGGGTCAAATTTCAATGTATTTTGCATGCTTGGTTAGTTTGACTCGATCTTTGAGTCACACTAGTGCAAAACTGGTGGTGAATAAATGGGTGGTTAACTCATTTGCATTCTGATGTGAGTTCTTTATTTTTTGAACTATGTTTACAACCATGGTCACTGGGAAAGTTGGGTTCAAAGATGAGACCATATTTTCATGTGTACCTACATCTCTTGGCGATTCTATATAATTGCGATTCATGTCCTTGTGTACTCTATTTTGAAGTCTGATCCCATCCCTGCCCATATGCAGACCCCAAGCCTTCAGGTGATTATGATATTTATTTACCTTTAGCAGTAAAAAAAGCTGTAGGTTAGCCACATTAGAACACAGTTATTAAACAGATTTGTAAACATTTTCATATTCCTGTTAAAACGTTGGGAAGCAGAACTTGTTTTAATTGTATCTAGTTTACTCATGTTTAGAAGCATGCCTTTACTAGAGGGAGTTGTTTTGATTGGTTCATGTTTTGGGAATACTTTTAGGCTATGCATGTTTATATTGGCTAAATGATGCTTTTGAATTCAAAGTCTCTTAAAGTTAAAAACAAGTGACTTTGACGTTATCCCTTGAATTGAAGAGACATAGTGTTATACATCTCTTCGGTGCATGTTTTACTTTTGATACTTAAAGCAAGTCCATAAAAATAGACTATACTCAAAATCAGTCCAAACATCCCTTTTAGTAGTCAATTGTAAAAATGTAATTGACAGCAGCAAGTTAAACCATTCTTACATCTGATAACAATAAGGCTATGAGACTGTGAACATTAAGATAAAATAGATAAGTTTTATCCAGAAGAAAACATAGTTATAGACACATTGAACTGCAGAATTCTCATGTCTTTAGAGTTTAACTGAACTGGCTAAGAGTTTAAAGTAGCCAGAGTGGTAGCTCATATTAAAACAGTAGGATTGTGAAAAATGTAAAAAAAAGAGCATTTTCTATGGAATTCTAAATACAGAATTTTAATGGACTAGGAAATCTTTTGGACTTCTATAACACATTTATTTTTGCAATAAATAGGTTGATTTTCGTGGAAACTTGTTGGGATGGTTGTCTGCTCACCCTCTGGCACCTCTGGTATCACTTCATCACTTAGATGCAATGACACCTATATTTCCTAAAATAAACCAGACACAGGCCTTTCAACTTCTTTTCAGGGCTGTGAGGGCTGATCCTAGCAGGATCCTTCAACAGACTATGTGTTATGATAAGTTGCGGCATGGATCATTTTCTGTTGCATGGGGTTACACCGTACAAGTTTTTGACAGCATTCAACTTCCCCGTGAGCTGGAATATCCACAACATACTTTCATGCATTGGAGGAAAAGTATGACAGATCAATTTATGTTCAATACTCGTAATGTTTCCAGAAACCCCTGTCAAAGGCCTGCCGTCTTCTTTTTGGATAGTGTAAGCATAGGTTCTAAAGAAATCGAGACTAGCTATACAAGACAAACTGGAAATAGTTGTGAGTTGGGCAAAAGTGCATTGCAAGCTCTGAAACAGATTACAGTCCGGTCAACAGAATTACAGTCTATGTGGAAACAGGTATGTAAATTTACAACTTGGATTTATTTTCTTTTCTGACTAGAGTGGTAATATTAGGAGTTCCCTGCAGAGCCGTTTCTAATCAAGAAAAGATGTCTGCACAGGCTCCAAGAAGAGAGTGCTGTGATGTTCTACCATCTTCATCCAACAACAGCTTGGAGGTTCAGATTAGAAGCTGTTTAGATGGGGAAGTCATTTATCCAGGGTGATCCTGCATGGGAAAACAAAAGGTAAATGAAGCCCAATACTTTTTGCTGTAACATACTAATACGTCATATATTTTATGTATTGTTGGGAGAAATTGTTCTCTGGAAAGAAGTAAAATTTGTTGATAAGAATAGTCAACAAATAGGACCGCATGCTTAGGTTTCTCTGCAAATGTTATCTATGAAAATCATTCACCTATATATTTTCCCTTTTTACTTTAGTTTGGTTTTGCAATAAAATAGTCCTAATAATTTTAAAATTTAAAATACTTATTCTCCTATGAAAGTCTGAGTGCCATTAAAAGTCATTAAAAATACTATGAAAACATCTTCACAAATTGGAGAAACATCTGTCCTTTAAAAAGAAAATACAGTAAACATTGAGTTGCCTTAGTAAGTAAACATGGTAAATGTAAGATTTGGTTATGAAGGTAGCCACCCAAGATCCAGAGGCAATGGAAAGCACAACAATAAGAGAGAATGAATATGATAAGAATAAATTGTATTCTCACCAAGAATGCAATACAAATCAATACAATTGGAATATTGGATGATCATTACATAGGATACCCCTTGCTTATATAGCCAAGGTGAGTACAAAGGAGTGAATGACACAATGAAAAGTGTTATTGTCTCATTATATGATAATCAAGAGACAACTTATCACCCATCTAAGGTGGAATCACATGTCCACGAGAGGTGGATCATCCTCCAATGCATAGGTCGCAAGCCCAAAATTTTCAACTCAGCAAAATCTCGGCGAAAACTCGGCAACTTAGCAAGTACTAAAAATAAAAATCTCTTAAAGAAACATATTTTTTTGCGAAATTCGATTAAAAAATGTATTAAATAAAAATTGACATCTCAAAAAAGAAAATGCATGGTTTTAGAGCAAAAACATGTGAAAGACACATTTTAACTAGCATTTTACTTGCGTTGGCATTTTTACTTATGCTTTTCTTGCATCTATAAAAACGCGAGAGTTGTACTTGTAAAAACTTCCCAACAAATAAATTAGAGAGTACTCAACAAACTCGAAGAGTTTGCAAACTACGCTCCAACATGTAATAAAGTTTGTGCAACATATGCAACAACGACAGAGGGTGATAAAGTGATAAGTGCACTAAAGGTGGAGTCGACATATAAAGTGGAAATGCTCCAACTACTCCTATGTGGTCTCTAAGTAAGCTTAAGTAAAGTGTAATTAGTACCTAGGTGACAATTAACCAAGGTAAAATACCTTAATTACACCAACACCCCCCTTAAGTGCAACTTAGGGAGAATGTATAAAAGCTAATAATGCAAGATAGGTCCTGGCTATGAGGCCATGTTAAGTGCCCATGTATAAATGCAATGCAATCTCTCACAAGCTGAGAAAGGGAGAAAACCACATTGGGAGAAAACTTCCCTCCAAACGAGAGATGCAAACACAAAATGTTCTCAAGGAGAAGAACAAAACCTCATATGAGGAAAAAGTCCCCCCCATAAGAGAGAGGAGGAAAAACCATGAAGTCCCCCCTCATTGCCAAATCTCCTACAAAGATGGTCCAAGATGACGACCTACACTCCCCCATAAGAAGAAATAGAGCCAATGCTGCACCAAGAATGTCAAAGTGTGACAAAACTAGGTACCATTGTCGATGAAGAATTGATGATGAACCACTCACTGCAATATGATAGAGATCAGGCATGGAGACACTTGCTTGAACATCAACTGAATACTCGCCAATGACAGAGTGGTACATTCTAAGTCTCGACTAGAGCCATGCACCAAGTCTCACAAGATACTTCCTAATCTACTGAGTATTGGAGGATTACATCAAATATGTCATCAATGACAAAATACAAAGAAGGATGACACTTTTTAGTTGAGTACAACATAGCTCATGCAAGAGAATACAACATGACATGACAAAGATGCAAAGCTGTAAACTGATGATGATGCCACCAAGAATCCCCTAAAGGAGAGAACACAATATGCCCTCGGTTGGAATTTTGCCAAGAAAAAATATAGGATAACTGGCCCCCTTGGTTGCCGGTTGGAGAATGATGCAAGACATGTATGTAGGTTGACAAAAATCTCTTTCCCAAATTTGCTTATTTATTTGAAATTTGTTTTTGAAAACATATAAAAAAGTTTTTAAAAACATTTGGTATCTCAAAAACTTTATTAAATAATAAAGAAAAAATTATTTATTTTCCTTTTTCTTTTTCTTTGTTGGACTTTCCATTTTAGTGATTGCAATTGCCACAATCAGGCTATAACATACTTAGATCACTATTGCAAAAGACCAAACTAAGGTCTATGCATTACAATTGCAAAAATAAGCCAAATTTTGAAAGTACAAATACCAGTCACTATAAATTGATAACACCAGTGTAAATTACAAAAAAAAATCATTCATTTTAAAATAAATTGCACCTGATAAGGAGTATGTATAAACCCAAATGAGGTCTTCGAAGTTGCAAAAATAGGATTATTTGATTTTTTTTGCATAATTATGACGTCTGAATTGTCACCGTGCCTCCAAACTTCAAACGGCTATAGATTTGGCCTCCGATGTCCGATTTAGATGAAACAAAAGTTGATCTTGGGGTTTATGGACCTCCTCAATGGGATTCCAACCTCTGATTTGCACCAACAAGCTCCAATTTTTCTTTGCAATAGAAAGCGACAAAGAAGAGCCCCCCCCCAAAAAAAAAGAAAAAAAGAAAAAAATAAAAATAAAAAAAAGAAAAAACCTCCAAAATATGTACTCAAATCTTTCTAATGGAAAACCAATGACACCCTACTGGCTCTGAGACCATGCAAGATTTGGTTAGGAAGGTAGCCGCCCAACATCTAGAGGGAATGGAAAGCACAACATAGTGAATATGATAAGAATAAACTGTATTCTCACCAAGAATGCAATACAAATCGATACGATTGGAATATTGGATGATCATTACATAGGAGACCACTTTCTTATAGACATGATCAAAATACTTGGAGATACCAATGATGTCAATTGGAACAACAATGAATGAAATTAATCTCAAGCGTTATCCCTTAGAGTAGAGGTAGTTTTCAACGTTAGTGGCTCCATTTAATCTATTGGTTTTGACTAATCACAATTCGCTAGTTTGTTGGAGTTGCCTTTGCTGTTCTAGTTTTATTTTTTTTTACTATTTATACGACACCTTATTGAAATGTAGAATATTTTGCTACATCATTACTATTTTATATTTAGCAACTAAAATGACTCTGTATTTTATTTTAAAGTAGTGTTGAATTCTTCTTTTCCTAATTAAAAAATATTAAAAAAATGGACCTTCAATTTAAAAAAAAAACTGCATTGATGCATCATTTCCTACTATGCAACAAATTAGCACAACTTATTCACCCCAAACTTATACAAAAGTATCTTTTATTCTCCCTCGCAAAATTAAAGCAAAATATTTTATATTTTTAAATTTAAGAGATTTCCACAAAAACGATTCTTCTAACAAGCTGGTTCTCTCTGCAAGGAATTTTTTGAGTGTTCAAAATTCTTCTAGGCATCTCATTTACACCCAAGGTGATATTGCAAAGATCGAAAAGGGTTGAAATTTATCTGAGTGTTGAAATTCATGCATTTGTTCGATTAATGCCAGCGGAAGGAATTGCAAAGCATGATAGAAATTTGATCAAATATGAAAAGTCGAAGTGAAGAAAATCAAATCAAAGCTGGGACTATTGAAAATTCATTTAAATAAAACAATAAAAAAAGTCCTCCCATTTGTTTAATTGGTGCCAAGGATTTAATTAAAGGTCGGAATATTCAAAATTACTTAAGTATTTAAAAATCCAACCCCTTATTTAGTGGGTACCCATGGACGAGAAGTGTGACAAAGAAGATTCAACGCCCAAACAGGAATCTTTTGAAAATAATAGAAACTCAATGACAAATGGCGATTAGCACATGGAGATTTTTGACGACTCAAGATTCCTCATTCAAAAAATAGAAACTTGTATGAGTTTATGGGGTATACTCAGTGCAACTTTCTAAATTTAACTCATTTTCAAAATAGCAAGTAAAAAGGACAATTCCTATATAAGAAATGGATTCCTCATTTCATTTCTAATCAAATTGAAGAATTGGGAAGAGAAGGAGTGAGGTTCTTGAGGAATTGGAGAAGAGACGTGAATATATTTTTTGAAATATGCAAAATGGTGGGTTGAGTATCAAGTCAGCAGACTGAAGGCAAGTAACAATCACCTGACTTATAACTTGATGGGACATCAGGAGTCACGAAATGATAAATCTGGGCAGCTATGAGGAGTCAGAATTGAAGGAGGAGAAATTGCATTGGAAAGTATTGAGTGAGGAAAGGGAAAGAGTATTGTCCAAGATGTACAACTGAGAAATAGGCCTGATGAGCATAGTGAAAGACCTCTGTAGAAGAGGCAAAGGCTAGTAATAACACCAACATCACCTAACAACACCCCGAGCTTGCAGGAAATTGATCCTTTCACAAGAGAAGAGGTTGAAACAAGCGGGAAAAGGTTGAAACAAGTGGGGAAAGGTTGTCACAAGGAAATCAAATAACTCGGCCAGTGCAAGATAGAGAAAGCAGTAATTCTTTATAGAATTTCGTCCAGCAAGGGAATCAAGAGAAGAAGGATGCATCAACTCAATGTTAGGTGATGGGTTGGCAGAGGCGAAAGTTCCTTCTGCCGTGATAGAAGTTCCTATCACAGAGGCAGAAAGTCCCATCACGGAGGAAGAGATTAATGAAGGAATGGTATAGGGACATGAACGTTTGTCAATTTATGATCAACGTGCTACTGCTCCAAATTGGTTGAGGGAAAGGAATAAGGGGATTCGTGTGAAGAAAGTTGATCCTGCATTGGAATTACAAGAAATCTTGAACCGAGTCAATAGGCTGGAAGAGATGGGAAAGGTAAAGAAATTTCAAAGATCATCAGGGTCCAAGACATTGCAGGTTGCAGTGTCTACAATTGACAAGACCAAGACTAGATCACTTCAGAGGAGTACAATGTGATAACATTTGATCTGGGGCATGCCACTAGGGAGCAGGTAATTGAAGAGTTTGATGATTTTTTCTAAGCAATGAATGAGGAAGTCGGAAGAGAAGTATTGAAAAGTGAAAAATGAGAGCAAAGCCTTGTGTGGGTATTTGCAAAACTTATCCCATTCAGTTAGGGAAGAGAACCAAATGTTTGTTCCCCCTATAGTTTTTCCAACAAAGTCAGTAGAAGGCATTGAGGAGATGAGAAGAATCACTCAAGGTGCAAAGGTATGGGTGAAAGGCATTCAAAATGAGGTGGGTAAATTTGTTGAAGCCTTGGCACAAATGTATGAAAGAGCATTAGCTATCCTTTCTAGGATACAATGCATAGATGTGTCGTGGGATCGTGCACATCTTTACCAAAATGAGACGATCTTACACTTGCAAGCTTTAATGGAGATTCCCAAGCAAACGCTGATTGATGGTGGAGTGATAAGGGAAAGAGAGGCATATGATTTCGCCAGCTAGTACAGTGTAGTGGTCATAGCGAAAGAGATGTTTGAGAAATCCAATGAAGAATCTACTTGATTGAGGAAGGTGGTGAGAAATATTCAAAAGGCAATCTTCAATACATTTGTAGTCTTGTTAACACAGAGAGTGACTAAGGACGATATAACTGTAGATAGTCTAAGAGGCAAACTGGAAGAATTCTTTCAATTAAATTCCTTCTCAAGATTTGACTTTGAGAACTTTTTCATATTCTCAAATGTCATGCACACCGCTTAGGGTTCAATGTCAAATTGGGAGAACAACTTCAACAGATGTGAAAGAGACAACCATTCTAGAATACAAATGAGAAGCGACACCAAGTGCCAGTGTAGATGAATTGGAGATAGTTCTCTCCAGGTCTGTTGCATTCAGAGAAAGGAATCAAGTATAGGCTATTCTGGGTGAATGAGCATTCATTGCTTAGTGGGGAATCTTACCTCATTATGGGTCAAATTTGACCACTCCCCCACTGAGTAGCCGTCTCTCTTCTAATTTGGTCCACGTGGACCCGCTCATTAATTGTAGATTCTCTCCAAGCCCTAACCCTAATTAGGGTTGAGGTGGCAAGATCTGGACAATTGGTTTTGTTTCAATCCTGGCCACCCGCTGTAATCAGAGACCTACATAAAGGGCTCACTTCTATTTGTAAAGGATGAAATGTTAGAGATATTTGCTTAGGAGCTACCAAAATAATAAATTTGTCATTGAAGTTTGGTGATTTCTTGAAGTATTTTGGTACTAGAATGTTCTCTTGTTCTTTCACTTGGAATAGATTTACTTTCAAGTTGTTAGTTGTTGAATGAGAGTGATGGTATGTTGTGGTGAAATCGATTCGCTCATACCTTTTGGTAGTAGATGATTTCTATGTGCAGTGTAAGGTTGGTCATGAGCTTTTATGTGGATGCTTAACTTTTATCACTAAATTTGCATTGTTCTATGATGGTGTCTATTTGTGATATGAAATTTTTTTGCACAACCCTTGAAGATTACACCTGCTTTGTGTAGTTGTTGAATTTGGCAAAGCAAAGTGTGGTAGATTTCATTTTGGCAGTATTTGTCTTTCAAGTTTCTAGGATTAGGATAGATCTCTGAACCCTTTATTTACTTTCTGCATATTTCGTGAAACCCCCCCCCAAAAAGTACTTTCATTGCCATATCATGCAAATAGCTCCCATGGCCAGTATTTTCTAAATCATTTGTAGAGCGATTACATAAGTCCCTTTGTGATACTAGCATATCACATCAACCATTGAGCTTATCCACACATAGAAGGAACCTTGGAGATTACCTGTGTGATCTTTCTTGCAATCTTAGCACACAAACTTTTGATCAAGAGAGGATATGATACCTTGGTAGTTTATTTTGTACTAGTGTGGTCATAAAACATCCATCAACAAAAACTAGCGCTAGAAGGAGGGCATAGTACACATTTGCGAAGTCAAGAGGATTTCACATACTGGAGCATGTCATCTCATTCTCGCCTGAGGTGCATCGAAGAATCTTGAAACCCACTCCGGCAGCAAAAGAACTTACAAGAGTTAAAGTTTGAGCAAAAGCTTGGGCGAGGCAAGGAAGAAGCTACAACAAGTCAAAATTCACCAAGAGTAGAAGATCTTGCAAAGTAATTTCAAACTCCACCACCTCAAAGTCAAGTGCAAGGAACCACTCGCGTCCAACAAGGACCAACTCAATCAAGCATTCAATAAGGAATTACTCAAGTTCCACAAGTACCAGTTCAAGTAGCAGTACCAATAACCGTTCAACAACCAGTTCAAGCAATGACACTATGACGTCCACAAAATGCATCTCCTCTTGCAATATTTCTTGCTTATCATGACATGCGCAAGAATCCAAAACATTTATGTTCCAAGTTCTTCATCAATGATGTCAACCTTACTATAGAGGAACACATCAAGATCTTTGAAGACATTCTCCAAAACAAAAACATCCAGGAGGAGGATGTTGCTTACAAACTATTTCCCTATTCACTAGGCAAGGAGGCATTCTACTTATACATCAACCTGCCCTCCAATTCAATCCAGACTTGGCAACAGTTGAAGGATGCATTCCTAGGAAAGTTCAGGTTTCCAATAACCTCAACAAAATTGTATAGGAAATTCATTGAGATAAGGAGACAAGAGCGTGAACCAATCGATGTCCTCAATAACAAATTTCAAAGAGCTTATTCAAGATTGCGTCATCCTTATCACATTGGTGATGATGCAACTAGACCCATTTATTATGACTTTGGATTGTTTTACCTCTATGTTTGTTTAGAAGGTTCATCCAACACCAACCAACTTAATACAAGCCTATGTAGACGTCAAAAAGGTTAGTCTTCGGTAGCCGACAACTGCTACAGGAATGCCTAGTTACTTCGAACACACTGGTATGTTGAATCAAGGAGCAAGTAACACCATGATGAACTATGCTCTTGCTATCAATCATGTTCCTCCTATGAATCAACTAGTCTTGCATCTAGGAGCTCCCATGTCTTAAGCAGTGCCAATTCAATCTGTTTACCTTTAGAACACAACACCTTCAACACAAAATCAAGAGGAGAAAGATGAGATGAAAGAATTGATCGAACAAGTTAAGAGATTGTCCATTGAGGTCACTTACCGTAGAAATCATAACAATGAACTTCTGAGATGACAAAGTAATTATCATGCATATCAAGGTGCCAATCAAGGATATTAAGGAAATCCTCTAGCACATCAAGAAAATCACCAAGGACACGGTCAAGGATATCAAGAGCACAACTTTGGGTACCATAACATCAATCGAGGATACCAAAAGAGATCATGGAACATGAACTCGAATAATGGAGGAGTGCCTTCACTATTGGACAATCCACTAGCTTTTGAAAGCCGACCTACCGATAAAGTTTTCTTAGTAGAAGCAACTTTATCAAAATGGTGTAGAATTCAAAGACTGATCAACATTTTGAGTTACAATGTCGTGAATTCTAGATAGTCGCCAACATCCTTAGAGGTGAAATAAAGAATACAAAGGCTCCCAAATATCCTCCACTAACGGGATATGAGTTAGTAACTGCATCTAAGATATGATCAAGTGCTTGTCTTTGATGATTTCAAATTTCCTCCGAAATCTCAAGATTACATGCCATTGCAGGCTAACCAGAAGTTCCCACCTGCATCAACAAGTGGTCCAGTCAAGGCACTAGAATATCAAGTCCCACCAGTTTAGCGACCTCCCTCCATGTCCCCAAAAAAACAACTACAAAGGGATGGTTATGTTTTTCCTCCACTCTACAACAGCTTCCCAGTTGAAGGAATGAGTGAAGTTCAAGCATATGAATAATCATCTGGGAATGCAGCCCTGCAAGCTTATCAAAGGAATTATAGAAATCATGACCCATTGACAATATCTATTCCTTCGAACAATTTTTCAATGCCTCCACATCCCAATGCGAGCAATGTTCCAGGTCGCTAGAGTATCTGCAACTAGCTGTCACACAAAATGAAAAAGGACAACCCAATATGTCAACTGTTCCACAAAATGAAAGAGGACAACCTGCTATTCAACAAGGAGAACAAAGACAGAAGGAGAATCCTCCTAGAGAGGAATTCAAAAGGCTAAGTTCCTATGTATTTGAAGAATTCAAGAAAGTCAAAGTTAGTCTACCATTGTTCGAGTTGATGAAAGTTCCAGAGATTAGGGATACACTGTTGGGAAGCTTGAGTTATGCTCCCCCAAAGGTCATTCCCCAAGGTTTGTCACACGTTCTTAGAAGTACGCCCAACAATCACCAGTCCAATTCAGCACAAAATACTAATGTAGTCCAAGATGTGCCACCAACGTCGTGAAATGCATTTGATGTCCCGCAAAATCCTCCTAGCTTCATTGGCGTGGTGCAAAATTCTCCTGATGCTTAAAAGGTTGCAACCAATGAAGGCATACTACAAAGGGATTCCACAGCCAAAGAGAAGGATACAACCAAAGGCAGTGATGCACCATTAGAATAGACAACAAATATAGCACAGAATGGAAACAACACTTGTCAAAGTACAAGAGATGAAGAATTCAATCCAAGGACACAAAAGGAAAAGCCTATGTTTTTTTATCAAGGGATGAACTTGCTCCTTTCCTAGTGTCTATTAGAATTTTTGGCAAGATGCTACATAATTGCTTGATAGATTCCCGTGCATCTAGCAATGTAATGCCTTTAGCAGTATGTAGAAGATTGGGGTTGATACCCCTGCAAACAAACAAGAAAGTAACATAGTCAGACAAGACGAAAGTCCCAGTTGTAGAGCTGAACAACATTCATATGCAAGTAGCATCTGATCCACAAGTTCAAAGTTGTATTGACATATTTGTCGTGGACATACCAGAGGGATATGGTATGCTTTTGAGTAGAGATTGGTCAAGGAAATTGAATGGATACATATCCACCGACTTCTCTCATATGCGGCTTCCATGGAAAGGAATCCCAAATCAAATTAAGATAGAGAGCACACCCAGACTTAGATTGCTGGCTCCTGAATATGGTGAAGATAATGAAATCGCATTCATGGAGATAGACTTGGGATCATATGTGCCCAAAATTAGAGTTCTAATGTCACACGGCTCGACTAAGGGAGAATATGCTAAAGAAATGGAAGGCTCAACATAAGTGCTTATTGAAAGTGATCGAGAAACAAGTAGATGAAAATGAAGGGATGTTTGAGGCAAGAGATAGAGTTGGGCAAAAGTGCTAGCATCTAGAGTTTATTGCTACCCAATCAGTGTAGAATCCACAATGCCTTTTGCTTAGAACTCACATGTGCAATGTGTAGAGTTGCTATAGAGCAAGTATCAAAGATGATTCAACAAGTATCTGTGAAGGAAGATGCACAAGAAATTAAAGATGTTAAAAGCTCTCCCAAGGAGATAATGCCAAAATCTAAAGAAGGAAAAGAAAGATTATCGGAGTAGAATTATCAAGTGGGGAAGTTGATTCAAGAACCAACCCCCATCGAGGTGCCACACCAATAGAATTGGCGCCACATCAACAAAGTGAAAATCAAAGTCTTCAAGGAAAGTGTATAGAAGAAGTTCCAGAAACACTATCTCAAACAACTAAACAAGCCTGTACACCGTGGTTCAATGGGTCAAAATCAAAGAAAGGGAATGAAGTTGGCATTGAATTAGTCAACTCGACTGGAGAAACTTATCTGGCAGCGGATAGATTGCAGTTCTCGTGCACCAATAATGTTGTTGAATATGAATATTTAGTTTTGGGATTGCTTCTTACCATTTAGAAAGGTGCCAAAATCTTGCATGGATGCAGAGATTCAGACGCAGTGGTGAGAGAAGTTGGAAAGCAATACGTGTGCCATGATAAAAGATTGAGTTGCTATCGTAACAGAGTATGGGACTTGATCGAGAGCTTTGACACCTTTAACATTAAACAAGTACATTGATCAAGTAATTCAGTAACAAATTCACTGGCCCAAGCAACAAGTTCGTTGGAACTCCTGGCCATGGATTGTGTGAAGAAATTCACTGTACAATTGACTTCAATACCCTATGTTCCTGACAACATAACAAATTTTCAAGTGTTTGAGGATGATAAGCATATCCTCGACTTCCTCACAAATATGGATGTGTTTGCGACTCAAATTATTGATGTTGGAGAATTGCAATAAGAAGAGTTCAAGATTGATAGAATCATGAATTTAAAGACGAATACCATTCCCCGAGGTATGGTAGATTTGGAGAGAATTTTTGATTGAGATAGATTGAGCGCCCTCAAATATCAAGCAACTAAAGGAGGGGAATGTGAAAAGGTGAACTTAGGAACAGACAAACAAGTTAAGAATGTTTTTGTTGGGAAAGTTTGTACACCCGAAGAGAGAGAAGGTATCTTGAAGCTTATGAGGGAATTACCAGACGTGATAGCCTTGGGATATGAAGAATTGAAGACCTATGATACTTCCCTCATCACACATACAATTCCACTCAAGCCAGAAAGAAAGCCATTTTGACAAAGGCAAAGACTTGTTAATCTATTGTTGGAACCATTGATACATCAACAAGTTAAGAAGATGCTCTCGGCAAGGATCATTTTCCCAGTCAGACACTCAACGTGGGTCACCAATCTAGTTCTGGTTAGAAAGAAGAATAGAGAAATAAGTTCGTGCATAGATTTCTGAAATCTAAATTGAGCTTCAGAGAAGGATAACTACCTATTGCCATCTCTTGATGAAGTATTACAAATTGTTAATGAATCTCAGATGATGTCATTTTTAGATGGTTATTTTGGATATAACCAAGTGATGGTAGAAGAAGATAGATTAAAAATTGCATTCACAACCAAGTGGGGCACATTTGCTAAAAGAAGAATGCCCTTCGACTTGGTCAACATTGGAGCTACTTTCTAGAGGGTCATGGATTTTGCCTTTAAAGGCTTGGTTGGGAAATGCATTATTATATACATGGATGATCTCACTGTGTTTTCTAAACGAAGAGAAGATCATATAAGTGATTTAAGAAGGATTTTTCAAAGATGCAGAAGATATGAGATATCTCTTAATCTAAAGAAATGCATGTTTGGCGTCACTTGAGGAAAACTGTTAGGACATGTAATTTCAGAACATGGAATTTCAATTGACCCGGAACGTGTTGAAGCTATTTCAAGGATAGGACAGCTTGCAAGTTAGAGAGAATTGAGGTCATTGTTTGGTAAGATCAACTTTCTGAGGAAGTTCATAACCGGATTTGTTGAGATAGTAAGACCCTTAAATGACATGCTGAAGTAAGGTGCAAAGATGGATTGGACACCTATAGCAAAGAAAACATTCAAAGAAATCAAGCTAGCTATTGTAGATGCTCCCACGCTCGTTAGCCCAGTCTACACTAAACTGTTCATATATTCCTTTGCCAAGGAATATACATGTGCAACAATCCTCATGTAAAGAACAAAAGAGAAAGATGAACATCCAATTGCAGTCATGAATTCCCCACTGACGGATGCAGAGCTAAGATACCCAAATATTGAAAAACAAGCCTATGCTCTGGTGAAGGCAATAAAGAAATTCAAACATTGTATTTTGAGAAGCAAAGTATACACCATAGTTCCTAATGCAATAGTAAAGACATTGTTGATGCAGAATGAATTGGGAGAGAGAAGAGGAAATAGGTGACCACCATTTAGGAATATGACATGGAGATACATCCGATCAAGCTAGTCTGTGGACAGGCTTTGACACAAAAAATTGCTACAATAGGACCTGGATCAGTGCCAAAAACTTATGTGCTGGATGAAGTATCCCTTGATGAGTAGTATGATGATATTGTTTTCTACCTGCTAAATAACAAGTGCCCTTCACACTTGAACCCGATGCAGAGAAGAGCTTTAAGAATGAAGAGTCAATAGTTCATACTTCAAGGAGCTGCGATATACAAAAAGAATCATGATGGGATTCATTTAAGATGTGTTGGAAAAGAAGCAAAGCAGTTCATTGAACATTTCCATAGCAAATTCATAACTAGTCATGGAAGTAGTCTGGCCATAGCCCATCAAATCTATAGGGCAGGATACTATTGGCCCACCTTATTCAAAGACGTCTATGAACATGTGAAAACCTGTCACACTTGTCTAGTAGTTGCTGTTCGAGAAAAAAATCTTGTTATGCCTCTGCAACCTGTCATTGAGGTGCGGTCTTTTGCTAAGTGGGGCTTAGATTTTATTGGTACGATTAATCCGCCTTCCTTGGCGCAACAAAGATATATCCTGACTGCTACCGAGTACTGCACACAATGGTCAAAAGCCCAAGCTCTTAAACAGTGCACAATGGATGTGGTTGCTAAGCTCCTTGAAGAGAATATCATCACTAGATTTGGACGCCCACATGCTTTGGTGTGCAACAATGGTTCAACATATTCATCTTTGAAGTTTCGCAACTGGGCATTTGAATACGAGATAACATTGAAGTTCTCATCCAACTACTACCCACAGGGAAATGATTGGTAGAATTGACAAAAAAGAACCTGCTAAGAGCAATCAAGAAGCTACTGGACAAAAATCCTAAGGATTGGCACACAATTGAGATTTTCCCTCTAGGTAGATAGAACCAGAATTAAGAGCTCTTTGGGAATATCTCCCTATCATTTGGTTTATGGAAAAGATCCAGTCTTTCCAATTCAGTTGAGAATTACGACACTACAGTTAATGGAAGAATATATGGAAGGCGAAGACAGAGTGCAAACACGACTGTCCCAACTACTGCATTTGGAAGAGAAAAGAGATCAAACATTAGAAAAGCTTGCAAAACATCAAAGAGTGGTCAAAAGGTGGTTTGATAGAGTGGCTAGAGTCAAAGACTTTCGAATTTATGACTTGGTTTTGTTCTGGGATAAGGCCTATGAACAAAGAGGTGATCATGATAAGTTTGATAATTTATGGATGGGTAAGTATGAAATTTCTGAAATCTTGAGAGATAATGCATTTAAGTTGAAGACTCTGACAGGAGAGGAGGTTCCATTGCCCGTCAATGGACAGTTCCTCAAGCATTACTTCCGACTTTAGGTTTCCTTCCAAAGGCCTACCCTATACATAGTTTAGGTTTCCCTTCTGTTTCCAATTTTCATTTTCCCTTTTGGTTTCCCTCTTGTTTTAGGGTTTCCCATTTTGGTGTGTTTCCTTTTGGTTTTGTTTTCCGTAGTTTAGGGTTTGTTTTCCCTTGAGCCGGTTTGCTCAAGTGATTTTGGTTTTCTGTTCTTTTGGTTTTTTTATTTTAAGTGGTCTGAATGTTTGAGAGTTTTCATTTGCGAGAAAGGCGATGGTGTTTTCATTCATCTAGGGATTCTACTAAGTTGTGTTAATCTATTTCCTGGATAACTATTTATGATGATCCTTTGAAACCAAGGTTGCTTTTTCTTATGTCTATCATTAGGTTGGAACACGCACTTTACTCAGAAGGTTAATCATTTTTTGTCTCAACACCTGAATCTTGGGATTACTATACTTTTCACGCCTAAACGATTGCTCTGAGTCATTTTGATTTTCTAGAAGTTATGGCCACTGAAAATTTTAAGTCTTGCTTTAGCGCCACTATAATCAAAAGAAAGAAAAGAAAGAGAAAAGAAAAGAAAATAAGATAAAGGATCAAATAATTGGCTTTGGGTGTACATGAACATCTTTAAAGGTGTTCAGAATGAATAATTCACTGAAAGTATAGCAATCTCCGTTGGAATTAGATCGACAATCTCGCCGGGGCTATGGACGCCTGACTGTCAGCGAGGCAATGTTCAAGATGCTTTTGGAGTTAAGACGCTTACATAGCTTGCCATGGCTAATCTTGGGAATCATGATGATCTTATGAGCTAGAATTAATGCATGTGCACACACTTAGGTAATCACAGACAAAGGTGTTTTGATCCAATAAATGGTTCTTCTCCCCTTTTGAATGTGTTTTCTCTCTTTATGATGACATAAGAAAGATCACCAGAGATTCTAGGTTCGGATTGGATTTTTATCGTTGAAGTGTTTTCAAACATTTCACACGCAGAGTCACCAGATGTGACCTTTTCACATATCGCCCCATTGCAAATGGGGACCCCTTTCTTTTTGGTCCACTTGGCCTTTTTGGCTTTTGTTCTTGGTAGTTTTGGTGTTAGTCCCCTTAGGTTCCTCAAGTTTCAAATGAGAATTGATGAAACTAGCTAAGTCTAGAAGAGAAATATTGTCCAAGAATGAAAACTTTGTGTTTGGCCAAGTGCATTAGTGAATTAATCTTTTAAGAAAGAATACCATCAAAAGTTTGACCGTTTTGATGTGCTATTTTTAATTTTTTTCTATTTTTTGTTTCACTGTGTCTCGGTTTGCCCTAATTTCACATTTAAACAAACTTACTATTTATAGTAAGTCTATTTTTGGCAGGTCAGGTGAATACTGGCAGAAGACAAGCAAAAAAGGCATCTCTAGAAAAAGCAGTCTGAAAAAACATCTCTTGAAAAAGCATCTATGAAAAAAGCAGTCTGAAAAAGCAACTTTGGAAAAAGCACTGAAAAAGCATCTCCCGAAAAAACATTTCTAAACAAAGTAGCCTGAAAAAGACATCTCCAAAAAAAGCTTTGAAAAAGAAGTCTGAAAAAACATATCTCGAAAAAGCATATTTGAAAAAAGCAGTCTAAAAAAGGCATCTCCGAAAAAAGCATTGAAAAAGCAATGTGAAAAGCATATCTTGAAAAAACAATCTAAAAAAGCATAGAAAAAAGCACCTGAAAGTGGAAAAGCACGAAAAAGCATGGAACGTCATTAATCCAAGAGAGCCCAAGATCATCAACACCCCAATTGGAAAAATGGAAATTGAGCAAAAATGTGGAAAATGGCTGTGTCGATCAAAATGCGTGGGGGCATGCAAGAAAACGGTTAAGTACATGAAAATTCCTCTACCCATGCTCAAATGCACCCAAGAGTGCAAATTTCACCATGTCAAGGAATTTCCTTGAAATGAAGAATTCCTCCTACGCTCAAATGCGTCCAAGAGTGCAAATTTCACCATGTTAAGGAATTTCCTTGAAATGAAGAATTCCTTCACCTCACCCAAAATGCGTCCAAGAGCACAAATTTCACTAAGGTAAGGAATTCCTTTGAAATGTAAAAATCCTTCTCAAGGTCTAATATGCGCCCAAGTTTGGGAGGGAGAAATATTGAAGAATTGACTAAGTCTAGACCAAAGGAGGATGGTGGATGTGTAAAAGCAACTAAGGCATGGCAATTCCCGTGAAATTGCGCGCAACTAAGGCATGGCAATTTCACGAAGGCTATGGAATTCCATCAAAAGTAAAAAAGTCTCCACTAGGCTCAAATTGTGCCCTAGGGCGCTATTTCACCATGGGCAAGGAATTCCGCTCTAATAAAAAAATCTGCCACATGAGCTCATATGCGCCCTTGAGCGCAAATTCCCTGTGATCAAGGAAAATTCTTCAAGGCACAAAATCCACTACCTAGCTTCATGTGGGCCCATAGGGGTGAAATTCTACGTGGTCAAGAAAAATGTTTAAAAATGTAAAATCCTTCAATAGGGTCAATGCATGCCCTGGAGCGCTATTTCATGTGATCAAGAAAATTTGTTCATCTAATTTTTGCCCAGGGAGAAGAATTCATTGCAAGGAATTTTTCGAGTGTTCAAAATTCTTCTAGGCATCTCATTTATGCCCAAGGTGATATTGCAAAGATTGCTTTAATAAAGATTGAAAAGGGCTGAAATTTATCTGAGTGTTGAAATTCATGCCTATGTTCGATTAATGCTTGCGAGAGGAATTACAAAGCTTGATAGAAATTGGATCAAGTATGGAAAATCAAAGTGAAGAAAATCAAATCAAAGTTGGGAGTATTGAAAATTCATTTAAAAAAAAAAATCCCCGTATTTGTTTAATTGGTGCCAAGGATTTAATTAAAGGTCTGAATATTCAAAATCGCCTAAGTATTTAAAAATCCAACCCTTTATTTATCGGGCACCCATGGACGAGAAGTGTGACAGTGAAGATTCAACGCCCAAAGAGGAATCTTTTGAAAATAATAGAAACTCAGTGACAAATGGCGATTAGCACAAGGAGATTTTTGACAACTCAAGATTCTTCATTCAAAAAATAGAAACTTGTAAGAGTTTATGGGGGATAATCAGTGCAACTTTCATTTAACTTGTTTCCAAAATAGCAAGTAAAGTGGATGATTCCTATATAAGAAATGGATTCCTCATTTCATTTCTACATCAAATTGAAGAATTAGGAAGAAAAGGTGTGAAGTTCTCGAGGAATTGGAGAAGAGATGCAAATTATTTTTTTTTGAGAAAAGAAAAGTGATTTTGCAGAAAAGTTGGAGAATTCATCAAAAAGGGGGAATCAAGAGGCAGAAACTTTTTGAAAGGTAATTCTGAGGCAAAATCAGAGAAAGAGGTGTTAGTTTTTCTTGAGTGCAGCTATCTTAAGCAAATAAGAGAAGAAACGTTATAAGCGTGATTTCTTGAAAGGAGAGAAATTCGTAAGTGAATTTCAGAGAAAGAAGGCATGAATTCTGGCTGAAAGAAGTTTTATAGTGATTTTTCAGATTTCAAAAGGATTTTCTTTGGAGCTAGAATTTATTCCACGATTGGACTTGGAATTTAATGTGCTTTTGATTTATTCCTGACATAATCCCTGTCATTTTATTTTGTTTTGCAGGAAGAGGAATGACAGAATCTAGAGGATCAAGCTTGTCCAGACTGGCATTGGTCAAGAATGAGCAGAGAGGGTGTTATGCAGAATCAAAGATATTGTCAAAATGGAAAGAAGTTGGTGACACGAATTTGGATGACCTCGATATGAATGAATTTAATAGAAGAATGTTCAGCTATAAGGATCATTCTCCCACATACCTAGCGAGATAGATAGTCAAGAGTGGAATTGTAGCGGTAGCTGGCTTTCTTCGTGCCATCTAGCATTCTGATTTGATTTGGTGTGCAAGGCACTATAATTCAAGAGAGAACAATTAGAGACCCAGATGGCAAGGTGCTGGAAGACCTCTCTCCACTGGCGATTTCAGAAGCTTTTGGAATTCCAATGTACAAATCAATGGTGTGGAAGTCGAAAGAACATGCACTCAGAGTCTACACTTCTGGGGTTGACCTTTGTGATGGAGCTATCAACTGCAAGTGGTTGCAGAAGATCTAGACTCACCATTCCAAACTACCCAAATGACTGATCTGGTTAAACCTTCAGCGAGAATACAGTGACTTGGTGATGATGTTAAACAAAATTTTTGGAATCCGCTTTCCTACATGTTTGGGCCTTGGATGTGGTACTTCATTGAGAAAGTGCCAGAAGGAATCAATGCTATGGACTGGGATGGAATGATCAGTGATAACTTGGATGAGCATCTCAGAAATTTGGAGCAAACAGGGAAATTCTACATGAGCTCTTGTGTTATATACATGTTGAAGGGACCGATAAATAGGAAGTGGTCCAAATAATTTAAAAGTGCATGAGTGTTATCCCTAGTTGCAACTCTATGCTAAGGATGACTTCATGATAGCCAATGACACCTTTGCTAGGTGAAGTGTCAAAACTTTGCAAGGTGGCTTTCATACAAGGTTATCATATGAAGCAATAAAGTTGGTAGAAAAATACGGATCGTGGTTTATCCAATTTCCAACATTCTCGTACATCAGGATTTAAGGTTTACGAATTGTGGTTTATCCAATTTCCAACTTTCTCCTACATCAGAATTTAAGGTTTCTCTTCTCTTCCAAGGTATCTGACTTATAAAATGGTGTTGCTGTAAGTCACTAGACAGTTAAGTGCATTTGACAAAGTTCAGAAAAAGAAGAAATTAGGACTTGAATTCCTAATCACCATGGGGGATTAATATGAAATGTGTCCTTGCCTACTAGCAACAGAAA
The DNA here is from genome assembly GCA_018584345.1 of Thuja plicata. NCBI lineage: Eukaryota > Viridiplantae > Streptophyta > Pinopsida > Cupressales > Cupressaceae > Thuja > Thuja plicata. The sequence goes on from MU226082.1 coordinate 1,011,967, forward strand.
GGTTAGCTGATGAATTGCAGTTTACCTTTAACACTTTATACAACAAGGATGGATTATGGTCCTTACAATTAAATCAGAATGGTAGTTGGCAGAAGGTACCAACACAAAATGCACCTTGAAGATTTCTGGGAAATGGTGTAGATGAATATGAGATTAAAAGGAGGATGTATTCTAGATTGCCACTCAACATGATCAGAAAATCATCCAGGTACTGAACTAGGTAAAAGAAGATATGAATATGAGAAAGAAAGAGAGAAGACCATTCAGCCATATGATTGGTCTAGGCGTGAGATATTAAATCTTGATTTAATATTGGAACCAATCTTGAAATAAACAAAATCGTGGGTCAAGCATCAAGTTAGCAGACTTAAGGCAAGTAACAACCAATTGACTTATAACTTGATGGGACATTAAGAGTCACAAAACGATAGATTTGGGCACCCATTAGGAGTTACAATTGAAGGAGAAGTTCCATTAGAAAAGATTGAGCGAGGAAAGGGAAAGAGTATTTTCGAAGATGTACAACCGAGAAAGAGGCCCAATGCGCACAGTGAAAGACTTCCGTAGAAGAGTCAAAGGCCAGCAATAACACCAACATTGCCCATCAGGACCTTCAGCTTGTAGGAAATTGATCCTTTCACAAGGGCAGAGGTTGAAACAAGCGGGAGAAGGTTGTCACAAGGAATCAAATAACTCGACCAGTGCAAGATAGATAAATCATTAATTCTTTTTAGGAGTTTGTCCAATAGGGGAGTCAAGAACAAGAACTTACTGCGGAGGGATGTATCATTACAATGTTAGGTGAAGGTTTGGCAGAGGCAAAAGTTCCTACTATAGAGATAGAAGTTCCTATCATAGAGGCAGAAAGTCCCATCATAGAGGGAGAGATCAATGAAGGAATGATATAGGAACAAGAACGGTTGTCAGTTTATTATCAGCATGTTGCCGCTTTGGATTGGTTGACGGAAAGGACGTAGAGGAGTTGTGCGAAGGAATTTGATCCTACATTGGAATTACAAGAAATCTTGAACCGAGTCAATAGGCAGGAAGAGAAGGGAAAGACAAAGAAATTTTCAAAGATCATTAGGGAAGAATTAGGGGCTAGGACTCTGTAGGTTGCAATGCCTACAATTGATAAGACCAAAGACCAGATCACTCAAGAGGAGTACAATGTGACAATAGTTGATCTGGGGCATGCCACTAGGGAGCAGGTAATTGAAGAGTTTGATGATTCTGCCCAAGCAATGAAGGAAAATATGAAGAAGTTGGAAGAAAAGTACTGAAAAGTGAAAAATGAGAACAAAGCCCTGTGAGGGTATTTGCAGAACCTTGATATTTTATTTTGTGTTGGTGTTGTCATTGAATACTTCTAAATCTCATCTTAGCATATGGAAAGCTTGCTCAAAGTACTATCCATGACATTGTGTAAGCATAAGACTAAACAATATAGTTTCTTACAATTACAATTGATGAGAGAAAACTCGTCTTTAAATTACAAACCTGTAAATTTCCAATCATTGGTTGAGATAACTTACATTTGAATAAAATGTGGAGGTATATGCCTTGACATTATATCAGAGTTGTGCAACAAAAGCTAATGGAGGATCCGAGGATGTCAAATCTCCAAGGGTTAGTTTAGGGACCTTCACATTGAAAAGATTTGGTTAAAATCAACATTGCTTGAGGACAAGCAATTTTCGGTAGGGTGGATTGTAATGTCCTTTTTTGAAATAGGATTTGATAATAGATAATAATTAATAAAATCAAAATATATATAAAAAATAAATAATAATAAAATATAATTACAAGTTAATTGAGTTTAATGAAAGGTCAAGAGGCATGTAGTGAAGAGTTGTAACTTCCTCAACATAAGATATAAAAGGGAGAAGAGTTCATTTGAAAGGGGACATCTATAAAGCAAGAAAAATTGGAAAATGAAATATGGAATAATCAGGTTGGAATTGGAGAAGAATTCAGTAATAAACCTGAATTAGAAATAATGAACAACAATTAAGATTAGTTAAGGAGCGATTGAGAAAGTGGAAGAGACACCACTCTTGGGAAGATATATTAAGAATATTTAGAGTGCATTTGAGGGGAGGATTTTATATCAGATTTACATTTGCAGATCTGCGAATGAGAAGATAAAAGAGATCATCAAAGAAGGTTGAAGGTACAATTCTAAGAAGAGTTTATAAGTGAATTGTAAGAATAATATATGCAAAAGAAATGTAATTGCAGAGATAGAAGAATATTCTGATGCAAATTGAGAAGGAAAGTGTATGCAGACTTAAAGGAGAAAACATTGTTTGAAGGTGTAAATGAAGAAAGAATTAAAGGAGAAGAAAATAAGAAAGTGACTCCTTCAAAAGGCTAAAGTTATGAACGATTGTGACTTGTCCAAAGGGTGGTAATTGTGGAAGGTTGTGACCATTGCGAAGGGCAGACATGATGAAGATCTGTGACTCTCGCCCACATTGGAAGATATAAAGGGGAGAAGGTTTCATTTGAGGACATCTAAGGCAGATCAGTTTGTGCATAATATATTATTCTCAAAGGCAACAATGAAAAATGGTGACTTAATCCATATGAAAGGTGGTGAACGCTTTATCAATAAAATATAAAGAAGGATCCATTCCAAGCATTGAAGGATCTCTTATTGCTCATCACTCATGAATCCACAAAGTGAAGAAAACAATCAATCAAAAAATCATTTTATCAAATCAGCATACATTCAATTCACCAATATATCAAACCAGCACTCATTACATCATCACTGATCAATCACCTAATCGACAATTTCTTGATCATCACTCACCAATACCTCCAATCATACAATCAAAAGAATTTATTTAGTCAATCAATCATTCATACAAATATCAATCAATCACACAAGTACAATCGTACAAAGAGACATTCATCAGAATCTGATAAGAGCACACAGTCCATTGATGGATAGCAATTGAGCAATTGCAATCTAACCACAGATTCAACATCTTGGTATAAATAATACTCACATCATATTTGTTAATTCCATATATAGATGCATATTTGCATCTTTGTGTGCGAGATTAATGCTTAAATGTATGCCTCTATGAGAGAGAATAGATATACATAATGTCTGAAATCCGTTTTGCAAGTGAGAGGGCCTGAGGTATAAGAGAAGGGTGGCGAGCGGGCTCGTAAGTAGACCGTCCTAGAAGGACAATTGCAGCCAAGGACAAAGAGGGCACTTACAGAGTCAAGTAACCCTTTACAATCTCTGCCTGATTCCACAAGATGGCAATTGTCTCTAGGGAGACAAGACATGGTTGGGGAAAGCAGGTACAAGCCGCCAAGCTAGAGGGCTTTGGTAGACATCCACTTTTAGGCTTGGTGTAGAAATGACATTGGGCGAACCCATCATTTTTCTTCAATGTATTATACTCAATCACTATGATGCATCTTGACTAACCCTAACGATTAACTATATATTTGTATATTGCACATGTCTTTCATGTTGTGATTACAGTAACCAAATCTAGGATCCTATTATTGAGAAAGATTTATTCGATAAGATGTAATTCTAGACCGAATTTGTTGCAATTGTGATTTTAGGGCAAATTAGGAAGGGGACATCACATAGTCCATGGCCGGGTCTATGTCCAATAGAACTAGATGATGACATTGTCAAAATTCATGATTATTACAGTCAACTCCAGATGGAGAACAATTACAAGAGGTTTAAACCAAGGAGACATGGGTCTAAGAATCTCTCCTGAGGCTATTCAATTAATCAAATATTCACCTACATTAGAGTTATAGGGTTTGATGGGCTTTCTTACAAAGTACCCAAACATGCTGGGGACAAATCTGTTCTTATTGAAGCTCAGTTGCAGGGTATGCAAGAAACACCCCCACACCTAGTTTGGTTTGGCGTGGGTACGAGTACACTCTTCGGTACATTGTGGGAGTGCACAGGGTGCGTCCCAGGCACAAGGTGCACTATGGGTATGTGCCCACGTACCCAAAGCACACTTGGGGCACCTGGGGTGCACCCATAGGGTACCTATGAGGGCCCATTCAAAAAGTGCAAAAAAACCTGATTTAAAAAAAATGAAACCCTAAAATGGCACATGGGAGGGCATTTTGACCTAAAAGGCAAGTCATCTTCTCAAGTCTTTGTCTCATTTTGGCATTTTGAAGGGTAGCTGGTTTTTTGAAGGGAATCAATCATGGAGTGCTAGATAGCTTGCACAAAGGAGATTTAAGCATCTAAGGTAAGCATTTAACCTTATTTTTTTAGTCTTTTAACGTTTTCTCAAGATTTTGATGAATTTTTTCAAGTTTTTTTTACAAAAAAAGAATTAAGTTTAACTATTTGTTATAATTTTTTTGATCTTTGTATGTTTGAATTTTTTTTCTCTAATTTAAAATCTTTGTAATTTCTTATAATAGCGAAAAATTAGATTGCAAGAATAGTCACTAGTTCAAGTTCAGTGGGTGGAAGCAAATGAAAAATTTAAAATTGATAAAGTATCTTCTTTGTGGAGAGATACCAAAATGATCAAACAACTTCCAAGAGGTGGGGGATATCTTTGGAATTGTAATGAGTGTAAACAAAATTTTAATAGCTCGTATTATCAAGTGAAATGTCACTTTTTGAGCCCTTCTTGGAAAGGGATTAGAATGCATGAAGGCCTATGCTCCATGGTGACGCGTCCCTTGTGCTAGTACCCCTGTTCCCATACCAAGGACAACATTTAGAAGTACCTTGTCCGTCCCCGATCTGTGTAGAATTCCGAAAACATTTTCAGGACGTAGGGGACAACTAAAAGTCCCTGGGACGGCCAAGGGGCTTCTAGGTGTTTCTTGGTCATCATGGGGACTTCTAGCCGTCCCCTAAGGTCCAAGCCAATTTTGGATGGCTAGTTTAAAAAAATCACCTTTTTAAATTTGAAAAAAAGGCTGGCCAAGTCCACAAGGACACATAAACCACATTAAACAATACCAAAACCTACTCTAAGCATAAAACAATTAAAAAGAAGAAAAAAATTTTATTTTCACATTTGCAAAGGAGAAAAGCAGCAAGAGAAGGAGCAAATGGTCAAGGAGTGAACGATAATTGAAAGAGGAGGTTAGGGCATCAAATCTACTTGATTTAGACTCTTGAACCTACCATCTAATGATTATGGACAATGATACATTATTATATTTTCTTAGTTCTATGTTTATTGTACAGTGTATGTCATCTCATAGTTGAAACTCGGAGCACTTTGAACATTTTTGTTATAATTTGAATATAGTATGTATGCACATTGACAATGAAAGTTTCTACAATGATGAATAACTTTTCCTAGTCTTTCTCAATGTATTAAGCTTATAGAATGTCTATGATGAACGCTTTATCAATGCCATGATATGTTTATTTGAAATTTCTCTATATTTTTAAAAATTCCCCCTTTTTAATAGTCGTCCCCTAAAAAATGGCCCAAAAGTACCCATGTACCAGAAACATGTCACATCGTCCCCCACTGTCCACGTCCCCAAAATTCCGTGGAACATAGGTGAAGGTCTAGGGCCAGTTAAGAAGGGTTTGCTTGCCAAACAAATAGTAGGATACATGAGAGAACAAGAAGGTGATTAAGTGGTTGCAAGAGAAAAACTAAGAGCTCATCCTTAAAGAAAAAAACAATGACTTTACCCCTTGTTTCAATAATGGCCTCCCAACATCCCTTCTTGGGAATACCCTCTACACAAGATAAAGAAGAAATACCCACCTGCAAAATGTTAAATTATAGCTTTGTTCTGATTCATTTATCAATATGCACATACACACACACACACAGATATATATATATATATATATTCGAATGAAATTATATTGATTATATTCGATATGCTTAAGTTAGAATGGATCGATTTTAGAATAGTTGACTACACTTGATATAAACAATATGTATTGGATCGACTTTAAGAATAGTCGATACCATATGGTACGTCAACTATCGAATGATAGTTATACGTAACATACATATCCCTTATTAATGAAATTGACTTTAGTCGATGCTGAGCATATATTAGAGAATGTGTTACGATAACTATCGACCGATAGTTATACGTAACACATCATATATTAAAAGATGTGTTATGATAACTATCGACCGATAGTTATACGTAACACACAATATGTATTGTAAATGCCATGGTTTATGTAAAACAATAACCACGTTAATGAAAGGGTATGTCTACGTAGGACATGACCCTATGTGGCTTAAGCCACATACGGTCATGTCTCTACATAGACATAACCCATCTATGATATATAAATACTATCGTATGTGGCTGTGGAAATAGATCAATAACAGTGCATGTTATTACCACAGCAACATACGAAAGACATAATCTCTGCAATTATATTTCAGCATAAGATATATATATATATATATAAAAGATAATATTCTGTGAACAACATAATAAAGAACATTGAATTCTCTCTAGTAAGATCTCTATTCCTTAACATGGTATCAGAGCCTCTCTAGAGAAGAATCAATATAAGTTAAATTCTGAATTATATATCAGACCGGTTGTCAGGATATAAAGAGGAAAGTAATGATGGCCAACAACATTAAAGTGGAGGACAGACTTGAAGGCGCTGCAAATTTCTTTTCATGGAAGATACAAATCTTAACATTGCTTCAAGAACTCGAGTTAGATTCCTATGTTGAGGAGGATCTAAAGATGCCGAAAGATGAACCTGATAAATCAACCTGGAAAAGGTGTAACAACAACGCTAAGAAAATTATAATCGATGCTGTTAAAGACCATATTCTTCCCTCCATAGCAAGGCTAAAGATTGCTTATAAAGTATTCAAAACCATTCAAGAGACATATGAGATTAATAATGCAAGTAGCCTACTTACACTCAAACAACAACTCTTGAATTTAAAGATGAACAAAGGGGAAACTATCACATCTTATTTCCTAAGAATATCCGAATTAAAGGATCAACTCTCTACCATTGGAAACAATGTTGAATATATGGAGTTAACATTAATAGCTCTTAGAGGGTTACCTATCTCATGGGAATCCTTTATTCAATGTATAACTGGACACCCCTCTCTACCTAAGTTCAATCAACTAAAGAATGATTGCACTCAAGAGGAATCTCGATTAATCTCAAGAGGGATCGGGCCAAACAAAGGAGGAGAGATCCAAGCACTACATACCCATTCAAATTTCAAAAGCAATAAAAGGAAGTTCAAGCATAAGAAGGGGAACTATAGCAAAAATCACAAAACCAAAGATTTCACCAAAGTACAGTGCTATAAATGTGATAAATTTGGACATACGCACAGGTTCTGTCCGGAAAGAAAGAAAGCCCAAGCAATAATAGCCGAAGTTAAAGAAGCAGAAGTATCTCTATTTTTCTTGGCTTTGTCAAGTGAAGTGAACTCAAACAAAAACACTTGGATAATCGATAGCGGAGCATCACGACATATAACTGGATTCAGAGATCAATTTGAAACCTTAGAAGAACATTCCTCTGAAGAAGTCACAATTGGAGACAACTCCACCTATCCAACGAAAGGAATTGGGACCTGCTCAATCAAATTGAAAATAGGGGTAACTTTACAATTGAAAGATGTTCTCTTTGTACCAGGTATAAAACGGAACTTGGTCTCTATTTCAGGCCTAGCCGATCAAGGCTATCGAGTCACATTCCAAGGAGATAAAGTGCTACTATGGCCTAAAAACACTAACAATAAAAATGCTATTTCTATAGGGTATAGGGATGGAAGCCTATAAAAATTATGTAATAGTCACAAATTAGCTCTGTCATGAAGTATCAAACTCTAATGAACTCTGGCAGAGAAGAGTAGGACATCTTGGATTTAGCACTCTACGTTCCATAAAGAAAGTCACTATAGGTATGTCTAATCTAAAATCAAATCATATTCGTACTTGTAAAGGATGTGCTCTAGGTAAAAATATCAAAAGATCTTTCCCTCCCAGTGAACATAAAACGAAAGTTGTATTAGAAATTTAGAACTCATTCACACGGATTTGTGTGGACCTATGTCAACTCTCTCACTAGGAGGATTTTCGTATTATGTGATTTTCATTGACGATTACTCTAGAAAAACCTGGATCTATTTTCTTAAACTCAAAGAATCAACTGAAGTATTGCTAGAATTCAAAGAATTTAAAGCATTAGTAGAAAACCAAACTGAGAAGAAAATAAAAACTCTAAGATCAGACAATGGGGGTGAATATATCTCTGAAAACTTCAAAGAATTCTGCATTTATGTTGGGATTAAGAGGGAGTATACAGTACCTTATAACCCTCAACAAAATGGAGTAGCAGAAAGAAAAATAGAACTATTATTGAAGTTGCCAAGGCTATGATGCACGATCAAAATCTTCATACCTCATTTTGGGCCGAAGCATCTATTACTGCGGTATACATCCAAAATAGGTGTCCTCACTCAATCCTAGAAAACATCACACCTGAAGAAGCCTTTACAAGGAAGAAACCAGACCTAAGTCATCTAAGAATCTTTGGTTGTCCTATGTATGTTCACATTCCTAAAGATAAAAGAGCCAAACTAGAACCCTCTGGAAAGAAAGGAATATTTGTTGGGTACAGTGAAACTACTAAAGGATACATGGTCTACATACTAGGAAAAAAATCCATTGACATTAGTAGAGATATTGCTCAACTCTCTACACTTACAGAAGAGGGATCAAATGAGAATCAGAGGGAGAATATTATAGAAAATGATGAAAATCACACAATTGAGAATCAGAGGGAGAATGCCTTAGAAGATGATGGGAACTACATAACTGAGAACCAAAGAGAGAACATAATAGAAAGTGATTAACTACCTTCATCTAAAGTTGAAGATGTTGAATCTCTTAACAACAAGAAAAGGCCTCTAAGGGCAAGAAAAATGATTGAAGAAATTAATGTTGAACCAGATGAAATATTCAAAGAAAGTAAGAGAACAAGAAATCAGAAATGCTATCTTGCATTTATGGCTGAGCTTACAAAATCTGAGCCATCTAATGTTAAAGAGGCCTTAACATGTCAAGCCTGGAAAGATGCAATGATCGAGGAATATCAATCTATTGTAAAAAATGATGTTTGGGAGGTAGTACCAAGACCTAAAGGGAAATCAGTTGTCTCTTCAAAATGGTTATTCAAAATCAAATATGCTTCAGATGGTAGTATTGAAAAACATAAAGCCAAATTTGTTGCCAGGGGTTTTTCTCAAAAAGCCGTATTTGACTACGAAGAAACCTTTGCTCCGGTTGCTCGATATGCTTCTGTGAGAACTATTATCGCCATTGCAACATCTAAAGGGTGGAAGATACATCAAATGGATGTGAAGACAACCTTTCTAAATGGTGTTGTTGAAGAAGTATACATAGAACAACCAGAAGGCTTCACCACTCATAACAAAAATAGTTATGTTTGCAAACTAAAGAAAGCTCTCTACGACCTTAAGCAAGCTCCCAGGGCTTGGTATGAACGGATATACAGTTATCTTTCCAAGTTAGGGTACTCCAAAAATGAAGTTGATCCTAACATGTACTTCGAAACATCCAAAGGTGAAATGGTATTTCTTGTTCTTTATGTTGATGATTTATTAATAACAGGAGAAGATCATCTTATTGCTAAATGCAAACAAGATCTCACAGACGAATTCGATATGAAGGATCTAGGTCTGTTACACTACTTTCTAGGCTTAGAAGTATTGCAGAAGGAAAACTATATTGTCTTAAATAAAGGGAAATACATCATGGACATACTAACCAAATTTGGCATGATGGATTGTAAACCATTATCCACTCCAATGGAAAGAAATCTTCATAAGCTCAAAGATGAAGCCGCAAATTCAGAACCTACAAATCCTACATATTATAGACAATTAATTGGATCACTTATGTACTTGGTAAACACTTGTCCTGATATCTGCTATGCTACAAATGTATTAAGTCATTTCATGTGCGAACCAAAGAAGATCCATCTAATAGCCGCTAAACATATTCTAAGATACTTATGTGGTACGATTGGTTTTGGCCCAAAATACGAGAATGTTGAGATACAACTCCAAGGGTTTTCTAACTCTGACTGGGCTGGAAATTCAATTGATCGTAAAAGCACTATAGGATGTTGCTTTAGTCTTGGATTAGCGATGATTTCTTGGTTCAGTAGGAAACAATCAACAGTTGCTCAAAGTTCTACAGAAGCAAAATATATGGCTGCTTCCATGGGAGCTTGAGAAGCAGTATGGTTAAGGAAGTTGCTATTTGGATTGTTTGGCAAGCCTCTAAAGCCCACAATAATTCATTGTGACAATCAAAGGTGCATTAAACTTTCAGTTAATCCAGTCTTTCACAATCGTTCCAAGCACATAGAAATTCCTTACCACTACATAAGAGACATGGTAGACAGAGATGTTATCAAATTGATCTACATCAGTACTGAAGAACAAAATGCTGACATCTTTACCAAGCCTCTTGCAAAGTTGAAAATTGAGTACTCCAGGAAGAAACTTGGTATGATTAAGTTGTGATTAAATTTCTGAGATTAAATCTCATTTATATGTAAATTGATGTATTCATGAATAAATATAAATAAAATATTGCAATATTGTGTTTTTGAAAGGTGACGATCTTTCATGTGTTAGGTCACTATTGTAAGGTGACGACCTGAACAATAGTTTGACCTAGTGTCAAGAGTGACTATATTAAGTTACTATCCTGACACTAAATCGTTGGAAGTTATCATTTAAGCCAGTTCCGAATTGAGTCGGGGATTATGATAATGTGTACCTCAAGTTATTGATCTGGAATGCGCCGGATATCTTGACACTTATACCTATCACTAAATCTAGTTCCGAATTGAGGCGGGGATTGTGATAACTCTTCTATTAGGATTGAGTACATTAAACTTATGTCCCGGGCTGTGCCGGTTATCCTGATGTGAAGTTATGTTGTGATTAAGTGTTATCACTAAAATCTAGTTCTGAATTGAGTCGGGGATTATGATAATACACATCATGATAATCTCCCATTCGGATATCATGATTCTTATCAATCCTCCCTTGCTAAGAGGGAGTGTTAAATTATAGCTTCGATCTGATTGATTTATCAATACACACACACACACACACACACACTCACACACACACATATATTCGAATGAAATTATATTGCTCAGATTCGATATGCTTAAGTTAGAATGGATCGACTTTAGAATAGTCGACTACACTTAATATAAATAATATGTATTGGATCAACTTTAAGAATAGTCGATACCATATGTTATGGTAGCTATCGAATGATAGTTATACGTAACATAGGTATCCCTTATTAATGATATCGACTTTAGTCGATGCTGAGCATATATAAGAGAATGTGTTACGATAACTATTGACCGATAGTTATACGTAACACACAATATGTTTTGTAAATGCCACGGTTTATGTAAAACAATAACCACGTTAATGAAAGGGTATGTCTGTGTAGGACATGACCCTACGTGGCTTACACAGACATACCCTTTCATTAACGTGGTTATTGTTTTACATAAACTGTGGCATTTACAAAACATATTGTGTGTTACGTATAACTATCAGTCAATAGTATCATATATAAATACTATTGTATGTGGCTGTGGAAACAGATCAATAATAGTGCATGTTATTACCACAACAACATACAAAAGACATAATCTCTGCAATTATATTTCAGCATAAGATATATATCTATCTAAGATAATATTCTGTGAACAACATAATAAAGAACATTGAATTCTCTCTAGTAAGATCTGTATTCCTTAACACAAGAGTTCCATTGAACAAGGTATTTAAAATGGAAGCAAGAGATATTGTAGAAGAAAAAAATGCACATTGCATCTATGCCAATGTTTTTCCTTTCAACTTAGTGAGATCACCATATTGGCAGGAAATGGTGTCGGCAATCTATAGTGCACCTCCTAAATTCACAAGTTCTGGCTATGAAAAGGTGCACACCACCTTATTGGCAAGAGAAGAATTTTGTAGAGATATCATTGAAACCAATTAGAGATTCTTGGGTTGAATTAGGAGTTTCTATTATCTCTGATGGATTGAAAGATTGCAAAAACCATCCATAATAAATGTTATTGTAGTGTACTCCAAAGGGGCAATAATTTTTAGGGCAGTTGATTGTGAGGGGAAACTCAAAGGTGCGTAGTTCATTTCCAAAATTCTCATTGAGTCTGTAGATATGATGGGTCATGAGAATGTGATCCAAGTCATTGCGAACAATACAAAAAATTGTAGGGTTGTAGGTGCTTTGGTTGAGCAAAGATATGAGCACATTTTTCGAACACCATGCAACATACACTCCCTTAACTTGGTGATGCAAGCAATTGGCACTCAAATAGAGTGGGTGAAAGAAATATATCAAGAAGGTGAGGAGATCCAGATGTTTGTGACAAATCGCTAATTGTCACAAGAAATTTTTGGGACTCTCTCGAGGTTGGAATTGTTGAGGGTAAATTTTATTTATGCCATGTTCAATAGGTAATATAAGATAAGATAAATTTATTAATGTCCAACGAAAGACCAATAAGAGGGTCCAAGGGACTGCTGAAACAAAGCCGTAAAACAACCTACAACAGGAGCACCAAACGGTGTCCGAGGTATATAACATTTTTTATTGTGTTATTTACATGTTTTTAATGTGTTATTAACATGATCCTAGGTTGCTGAAACCCAATTTGCATCACATACAATTGTTATGAGACGACTTTTGAAGGTGTGAGAGGCATTGGGTGCAATGGTTATCAACAACCAATGAGGTGTTTGAAAGCAGTCAAATTCAGAGAGGGTCCAAAAGGTCAAGTCATTGATCTTAGATAACAATTGGCGGGCTTGTGTGGAAGATGTGTTGAATTCCACCGAGCCTATCATGACTATGCTAAGGCTTGCTGATCCATATGCACCATGTATGGGGGATGTCTATGATGGCATAGACACGATGATAGAGCAAATAAAAGTCATAATAGAAAAAAAAGAGAATGACCCTGAAGGAACCTTTTTCAAAAGGGTTGAATCAATCATTCTTCATTGTTGGAACAAGATGACCACGCCATTGCACCTCCTTGCATGTGCACTATCTCCCATGTAGTATAGCTCCGAAGTACTTTCTTTCCCAGGGAGAACACCACCATATAGAGATTTTGAAGTTGGTACTGAGTACACGTGGGCATATGCTAGACTCTTTTAGATTCAAAAGTGGAGAAAAATGTTTGGTGAGAATTTGGATTGCTCATCTCGAGAAGACATAATACTCTTTGTGCTGTTAACTACCAATCCAAAATGGATGCTACTACATGGTTGTACCTCTATAGTCAAGATTTTATGTTCCTCCAACCTCTTGCAATCAAGATTCTATCACAAGTTCTTTTTTGTTTTTTATTTTACCATTTGTATTGTAGAATTTAGTAGTTAACATTCTTTAATATATTTTGCTTTTTTATTTTAAAATTTTGTTGGTTTTCTCTCCAATCTCAACAGGTTGCAAGTTTTTCTTCTGCTGAATGGAATTATAGTACATACTCCTTTATCCACTCAGTGAAGTGTATTGGCTGCAAAAAGAACAAAAAAATTGGTTTATATTCATTCCAATATGCGTCTTCTATCACTTAAGGAACCCCAATACAAGGATGGGGTAGCGAAGCATTGGGATGTGATCCCCAAGTGTACCAACTTGGTTGCAACTATTGAAGATCTTCTTAGAGTCACTAGGGGCGATGATGATGAGATACCTACACATGATGCAGCTAGTGCAAGTGGCATTGTTTCGTGTGCAAATGATGTTGAACTTGCAGCGGCTGCAAATGCAATTAATGAGGATTTTTTCTAAATCCTTTTGATGATTGATGAGCTACGTTGAAGATAGAAGACAATTACTGTTTTAGATTGTCAATTTTGTAATTGTAATGATTTTAATTTGAATCGTGAACCTAGACATATGTGACATGGCATATGATTTAATATTGAAATTCTGAACTATCAATTGGCATTCAATATTCATCTTTGGTATTTGGCATTGATCAACGATGATTCTGACTAAGTTGCCGATTCGGATTCGGGGACGGATTTAGGCTCGTGAATCCGGTTTGTGGATTCGTGAAAAAAAAAAATTGCCGTTTGGGTTCGTAGGGGTTCACGAGTATGTATATATATATATATATATGCATTATATATACAAAAAATAAGAGAAATATACATAATTGTAAAACTAAATCATTTCATAGTATGAATCTATGATGCTTGATCATTGATCAATGCCAAATCTCAAAGATT
>MU226082.1:1046364-1109470 GCA_018584345.1 Thuja plicata
GAGATTCAGTGGCATTTGGGGAAGGGTTTCAGCAGCGTGGTTGCATTTTCCAGCTGGGAGACGTGATTGCGCAGCTATAGGTCGCCATTGCAGCAGGTACCTTCTATGCTGGAATTGGTGCAGACTTTTGTTCATCGTTGCTGGAGTTAATGGTTGGTGTTTCCTCTTATTTCTACAGTTAGCGCCAATATTGATTGTAAGCACATTTCTTAGTGCGTTAGGAATAATCTGGATAATAATAAATCAGAAATCTGCCTGTATCAGTTTTGATTTATTTCTATGATCTTGCTTGTCTCAGCTTATTTCATTATTCATCTCATCTATTACATTACTTGTTCGAATATTCTGAAAAATACAAAAAGAAACAACATTATTCTGCAACTTCTGTCTAGCTCTATAAGATCACAAAAGTCTACAGGAAAACATAATTTATTTAATTAAAAATTATAGCAGCAACAGAGCAAATTCCTACTTGGGATATTTCAAATCCTTATGCTGATTCAGGAATTCCAGTAGAGTTGGTTAGTTTATTGCATGTTGGCCACATTGTATGGGATGCATTTTGTTTTCCATTCAGCCCACCTACGAAGAACTTTCATTTCCGATTATTGCAGAGGTGTGGGGTGAGTGATTGGTTTGGTACGCTTCCTTGCTTGCAGGTGGAAGCCTTGTCCGACAGTCTGGGTACCTTGCCTCTTCAGTACAATTTCCAATTCGGGCGACGGACTAGAGGGGCAGTGTTATGGCAGTTGGACATTTCTGGTGATTCACTTAGTATGGGCATAGGGCATCTGGATATTTCAGCCAGCTGGGGAGATGGATGGCCCTTTTGCTTATGGGATCCAGGAGGGACGTACTCGCGGTTGGTATTTATTTAGGGAGCCGATTGCTGTGAGGTTTGGTTTCCCCCTACATCTGACCGCAAAGGTGCTGGTGATCTCAGCTGGAGTGAGGTTTGGTTTCCCCCCTACATATGACCGCAAAGGTGCTGGTGATCTCAGCTGGAGTGAGGTTCTCAGTTTGGTTGAGGACTTTCTCACAGATGATGGCAACACAGGGTAGATTGGTACGATTGATCTTGCAGTGATTTGGGATCCTGACATTAGATTGGTTGCTGTTTTGTTGCTGTGTGAATGGCTTCATAGTTCAGGGCATAATATCTGTTTCAGTTTCACGCGACAGATTGGTAGAGCAGCTTCCCTGAGGTTGGTTTGGGATCCATGTATTATGATCACAACATGCAGATACCGATTGCTTGAGGGCAAGCAATCTCCGGGAAGGGATGATTTGTAATGTCCCCTTTTCGGGGCACATTATTTCGTGCCTTATAGTTAGCCTTTTCATCATGGTCTAGTGGGCTAACCAAGGCTTGGCAGGTGATCAGAGGAATGTTTGGCCTAGGCGTTTTCAGTTTTAGGCCAATCGGAGTAGTTTCCACAAGGTTTCCAGGGTGCTTACTATTTATAGTAAGTCGGCAGAACTCGGTTTTCCTGGCATTTCAGTAGTGGACTTGGAGCGTCTCCCCGAGAGCTTTCCGGCAAGCTATCACACGTCTTCATCCAAGTTCGTTTGGCACACCGTTTTAATGCTAGAAGATTCCTTACTTTATTTTATTATGTCACTTTATAACTCAACGGTTATATTTATTTAAAAAGTGACTTTAAGTGGAATATGAAGTGACAAAGTGGGAAAATTGAAGAGTCACAGCTGCAGCCTTAAAAGAAGGCTTGGAGTCTCATTGAGTATGCTTAGTTTTATGAATTTATTTCTCTTGGAGAATCCAGAGAGCTTAATCTTTCGATTCTGAAACCTGAGGATGGAAACTTTCAGACTTTCTCGGTGGATTGGACGGAAACCCAGTTCATCTCAGGGGTGGATCACAACAAAGTTCACCATTGTATTTCCAGGTTCTTTTCTGTTATTTGATATTGTGTTGCATATTGTAGTTCGGATTTGGATTGTGAGAAATCCCACTGTTGTTGTATTGCTGTTGTATAATGCAATAATGTTGCTGAGGGTTTTAATAGAATATATATTGCTGGTTTATTACTGTTGAATCCATGGTTTATTGCATGAATGTATTTGTTTAAATCTGCATGAGATATATTTGTGAAAATTTGGGAAATACCCGGTTCGGGTCATTACAACATGACAAGAATTCATCTCCACAATGTCACATAATAATTCATCCTTATAAGAACCAATGTGAAAACTTACCATGCACTTTTCCTTCACTTCTACTGCATGATCTTGTAACCAACTTATCCTATAAGGACAAGGATGTTTCAACCTCCTCAAACTAAGCTTCCGAACCATTTCCTCAGAAACTAAGTTATCAGTACTCCCTCCATCAACAATCATCTTACAACATTTACCACTAGACTTACATAGTCCTTGGAACGGTCAATATGGCCATGGCATACCAGTGAAATCAACTCGACTGCTTGTAAATTGGTCAAATGGGGTGGTGAAACCCAACCCATATAGGAGAGATGATATGGGAATACGTCTTAATAGATTTCACGGTCCTCAGACTTTGGCTTCTCATTGAAAGGAAGTTTTGTTACTCAGGTAGCTCCACAAACCCCAGAAGAAGAAAAAATGATTTACAGATGCTACGGAACTAAAATAATATCCATAGAAGAACAAACAAATTCGTACTCCTTTCACAGACCTCTAAGGAAAACTTAGTATTTTCTTTAATTGTGCAGGGAGTTCACCAAGACATTTAATACCTAATGAAATGACAAGGTGCATCCTTATATGACCAAAGTACAAAATTAAATCCCATTAATATGCTTTGAGAAAACACATTGCTCATTTTAAAAGTTGTACTAATTTTGTAAGAACATGTACCATTATGATAACGATGATTTTACAGTTTTATTGCTATTCGCTTAAATGTGAATCACAGACCATTTATAACAGGTAGAAATAACAGTTAGTTCTATTAGTATATTGTGGTGCTGTATTGTAGAAGACATCGATACAGCACAGGTCTTTATCAGCTGAGCATCCTCGAGCCGTGGTGGGATACTATGGTCCTGTTTGAAATGTTTGTTCAAGGATTTGGAAAGAATCATTTGGTAGCCAATTGTTGATGTTTATTTTCTCTTCATGGATCCTCTGTTTATAGTTTATTCTAGCCATGTTTTTAAAACAATTTTGACGCTGTCTATGCTGCTTATTGAATGACAGTTTCAACCTCCAACCTTTAGCTGCCACTTCTGCTGCTGTTTGGTTCTGTATTTTTTGTATCCTTTTTGTACCTCTATGGTTTCTACAGAGATGGTGGCAACTTTATCACGTTTTATACTCCTTATAGCATTGGTCTATTTCCAATTGTCATTACTGTCAGTGACTGTTTGTTTGCTGCACAGTCTGTTTGTGCTGCAGAGAATTGGTCACTTCTATGGTTGCGGCGATGATGGTGGTGGAGTATGGAGAGAGTTTCCTCCCGACATTCTATTTGGTTTTTCAGATGTGTCTGGATGAGTTTAAGCCCTAGCTTGATCTGCTATATTTGTTTCAGCCTCTTAAGGCTCGATTCAGAAGAGTCATGTCTCAGTTTTGTTGTATCACTATAATCCTTCTTTGGAGTCAACGTGTTATCACTCTTATAGATTTTGTATCTCTAGTTCGTTAGCTGTTATGCTCCTCTACAGCCAGTATTTATTATGATTGCAGGACCCTTGCTATGCCAGATTCCGGCTGGTCTGCTGTGTTCTGTTTTATACTGTTACTTTTTTAAAGCTTTAGTGAAAATAAGGGGAAAAAAAGAAAAGAAAAGGATATACAATGTATATCTTTTGAGTTTGATTAGTTTTAATTGAGATTTGCATATATTTATGAAATGAAATGCTTCCTTTTATTAACATAACTGGACTTCAAAAGTAAAGTGATTTGGCACATTTTATGTAATCTCTTTTAAAGAGTCTGTCTTAATCATCTAAAAAAATATATTTTAGAGTGGGTTTCAGGTAAGAACTGAAAGACTAGTAGGGACCATAACAAATGTAAAGGCGGGAAAAAAACAGACCCAAACTCATGCAGGATTGGCGAAAACAAGAAAAAATTGAAAAGAAAACCTACAGCAAACTGAACAACGTTAGAACACCATAATAAAAAAAACAATATAATACCGAGGAACACTTGAGAGAGGAGAGAGACACCCCATCCAATTTCACCACCAACAACATCTGCACCACTTCCTCCCTATTCATCATACCATCCCACCCGTCACAAACAACCAAATATGCCTAGGCACCACCTCCCTACTACCACTAGAATTGGTGAGCACTTCATATTTATACCTTGGATAATCTCAGTTGTTTCCGCATCCCTAGTCAATATACTTTCAGCCAGGGACAACAAAAAGTTAGCACTTGAAACCCTTTAAGTTATCTTGTTTATGGGAGACTAGCAGATTATTGATAATGAGGCGTAAATCCTGTCAAAAGTATGAGTGTTGATTGCCTTTAACTCTTTCAAAGTGCCAAATTTAGATCCTATCTCCATGGGAATGCTTGGAGCCGAAACACCAATGCCTCCCTGCTATCCTCTGATTTAGGACAACCTTCCACCTTCGCTTGTTGTGGAAGGAGAATTTGTACCCTACCTTTAATCATCAAACATCAATACAATTTTGTAATTGCATATGGATATTCAAGTAGGGTTGAAAACACACCTGCAGTTCGATCTAAATGTGTTAAATAAATAAACCAATCAATTAACACTCTAGATATAAGAGTTATTACATATGTATATTCATGTAGGGTTGAAAACACACCTGCAGTTCGATCTAAATGTGTTAAATAAATAAACCAATCAATTAGCACTCTAGATATATGAGTCGAGTCTAATAAATTGACTGAAGTAAAGAAGCTGAAATTGAAAATAAATATTTACAAAAATGGAAATAAGATGGTTAAAGGTTGTGTAGCTTGAAACTAATAGTAAGTGATGTTTACTTGATCTCACACAGAGAAGACACTTGTGATTGAGAATTTGATTCAAGTTGGATTAGATATGTTGAAATTAAAGAAATCTAAGGTTTGAGATGAAGTAGTGGCAACTATCCTATCTTGGGGTGCATACCTATCTTGATTTCTATAAATGTGTGTCAAGCAAGATTAGGTCACTTGGAACAATTGATTACTCAATGGTGTCAAAAGTAAGGAAAACAATGCATGTCTTAAGGATCACAATGCGACTTGCTATGCAATGGCCAATGTTCAAACTTACATTTTATTCAAGCACCAAGATTGTCTTACTTTGAAATTAAGAGATGAGTGCGGTTAGATATTAATGGAGGCAAATGTTGTTGCATTCGACATACAAAAATGTTAGAGAGATGCAAATGTGTTGCCATTAAAAATGCTCTTAATGTCATCTTTAAAAATGCTCTTAATGTGATCTTTGTAAAATGACCTAGTGACAATTCCCTTAAATAAATGCCCTAGTCATCAAACTTGAGTTTTTTGGTGCACATACTAATTTGTAATGGTCATGTCCACCATTGTCAATTGTAAAATGTGGGTGATTTGAAATTCGTTAAAGAAGGATGAGGTTGCAACCATAATGTTGTCCAAGGGATAGAATAGTAGTTGCAAGCTTGTCTAGAGAGGGATAATTTTTAGAAGTGCACTAAAACACACTGAATTTTCTCATCACAGAGAAAAATTGTCACCCCGATAAGAGCAAGATGGAATAAAACATGTTGGAGAGACACAGAGAAATGTCCCCTCGAGAGCCACTTGTCTCCTTGACCAAGGAAGTGGACACTTGTGTCTTTTGGAAAGCCCATCAGAGAGACAAAAAATCTCTCCCTAATGGTTGTCTTCTGTTCTGTCAGAGAGCCAAATAGAACTCCTGTTGACCGCTGCAAGTCATCCCGATCTAGAAAACACATCAAATTTTTGACTGTTGGCACATATCAGAGAGACAACAAAAATGTCACCTCGATGCATGTAATTTCGTTGGAGAGACACTGGAAAGTCTCATCCCGATGTTGGCCTATCTTGCTGACCAAAATGTTGATGCAGAAAACACAAAGTGTTTTCCACCTGACATTGCCTATCCATTAGAGAGACACAAATAACTCTTCTTGACCAAGGATTGTCTCACCGATAGAAACACTGGTGTTGTATTATAATTGACTTGGTGTAGAAAACACACAGTTTTATCGATAAAGTGTCGAAAACACAACATTTTCCAAGCCTATTGAAATCAGTGTAGAAAACACAGTGTTGCCAATTATGTAGAAAATATACTGAATTTAGCCTATGAAAAGTGTCTCAGTTCGGTTATCTGTGGTGGGCTAACAGTTGCAAAAATTACCAATAGTATCCTAATAGAGTATGGAGGCATGGTATATTGTTTGGATGGGGCATGAATCAGTTTGTGCACCAAAAGAGCTCAAAATTTTGCTAGTCATATACTAAAGTCATCAACTTAAAGTGGCATAAAACAAGGGAAAACACTACATCTGGAGGAGGATATTTATATGACACAACCAAAGCACTACAGGGTGAAAGGGTAAAAGTAATTTGGTTGTTAAATTGAAGAAATATTTGTATGACCTCAAACAAAGTCCTAGGATATGGTACTAGAAATTTGATACACTGTGTTTAGTTTGAGAGATTTGAGCATTCTAAAGCAGTTTACTTTTATTATAAATTTGATTGTGACCATGTTCTATACATTGCATTATATGTTGACGATAAATTATTCATTGGTAAAGGGAAATGTATGATTTTGAACTAAAGTCTTAGGTTGCTGCTAAATTTGAAATGAATGATCTCGGTGTAGCTAAACACATTCTTGGGATGAAAATTTGAAGAGATAGAGTGAAAAGAAAGCCATGGCTAGACCAAAGAAAATATATCAATTTAGTTTTACAAAGGTTTAAAATGTAAGATTGTTGACCATTATGTGTTGCCTTTATAGTTGGACTAAAGTTGTCTATTTCAAATTGTCCTACATTGCATCAAATATGAAAGACATGAGTCGATTTCCTTAGTCGATTATAGTTGGAAGTTTGATGTATGCTATAGTCTACATTAGACCCGACATTGTCCAAGTAGTGGGAGTTCTTTCTAAATATATGTTTAATCGTGGTAGAAATATTGGAATGTAGTTAAAAGATTCTGATATGTGAAGGTCACCTCAAAGTATTCCTTCTATTATCATGGTAATTTGATGGAGATGATATTTCCATTAATATTCATGGTTATATGGATTTAAACTAGGTATGTGATGTTGATAGCAGATTATCAATTAGTGCTTATGTGTTTACTTTATTTGGTGGTGCAGTTAGTCGGATGAGTAAGCGGTAAATTGCATTGCTTTGTTCACTACTGAAGTAGAGTATATGACAATTACTTATTCCTGTAAAGAAGCCATTTGGGTTAAGAGTCCATGTTCAAATATTGGAATAATACAAGGAGTAGTGACATTTTTGAAAATAGTCAGTGCGATCTTCATAGCTAAGAATTCGACATTTCATGTTAGTACCAAGCACAACAATTTTTAGTATCATTTTGTTAGAGAGATAGTTGAGAATGATAAGATGAAGCTAATCAAGATAAATAGTTTGATTAATATTGCACTCTTTGACTAAGGCTGTAAGAACGAAGAAGTTCAAATGGTTCAAATGGTGTTCGGAGTCTATACGCCTCTTCACCCCTAGCAATTAAATCATGTTGTTGGTATCCCTCTCATTGCTCTTGCAAGGTGTTCAACAAGTGACAGAGTTGTTAGGAAAATGATGTCTCAACCTTGCAAAATAAAAGTTCACCATTGATAAATGAGCACGAGGGGTTGCAAGTGGGGTACCCTTGTACGGTTTGGAGGAGATGGCCCCCTATTAAGGGATTGAAGGGTCGTGCACCCTAATGAGGGTTCAAGGGCAGAACCATTGAGACTCACATTTTATGTATAATTTAGCATTGCAAATCTTGTCTGTTTATCATTAGGTCACATATCTAATGGTGCATATTTTGTGTGATTTGTTTCCCCTAGAAGACAACTTTGTTTTATAAGTGCATTGTACTAAGTCTTTTTATTGTGATGCTTTTTGAGTTGAAATACCAATCCAACCTGAATACAAATTGAAATAAACTTTGCGATTTCTCCCCTTTTGACATCAATGACAAAGGTGTTCGGAATAACAGTCCACCAACACAACTGGGGGGGAGGGGGGGTGAATATGTTGTGAGACAAATTATTAAACATTAAACATTATAAACCAAAACTTTAATCAAAATGATAATATAGTAAATGCAACACCATAACACAATCCTTTGTTGTCGAGGNAGGGGGGGGGGGGGGGGGGTGAATATGTTGTGAGACAAATTATTAAACATTAAACATTATAAACCAAAACTTTAATCAAAATGATAATATAGTAAATGCAACACCATAACACAATCCTTTGTTGTCGAGGAAGCCCTATTAAAGGTAAAACCCTGGTGGGAATTAACACCCACAAATAGTGTATTGAGAGTATAGTATCCCTGCTAAAAGATTTAGCCTTGTTAGGAGCTTATTAAAGCATTACAATACACAGTCCCTGTTAAAGGACAAACCCTGTTAGGAGTCAAGAGTAACAGTAGGCTCACTGCCCAGGCACAATGCCTAAAGAAGGTTAAATACACCTTCAAGAGTTACTGTCTGAAATACCATTGTATATGAAATATACAATCCAATGAGCTGTCTGATAGCAACTGTCTTTACTTGATCAGTTCCAATGAAGTCTCTTAATCACATCCTCCGCTCTACATCTAGCAGACTTCGCACAAACAAGCTCACAACTTCCACACTTCACTGTTACAACACACTCCACAAAAGAAAATAACTTTCTTTTATACAGAATTACAATAAGCAATTAGGTCGGCCAATTAAGACTTCCCTAATGCACAAATAATTACTTAACCCCTTGCTAGGATACACACGGTACCTATAACAAGTAAACATCAAATACAATTCATCAAATATAATCCAAGATCCGTAATCCACGCTCACAATCCATAATACACGCTCCATTTATGAAGTTGGCCCCAAATAGGTCTCCTCCAGAACACGCCACAACATACGTCACCAAGAGTCCTTCAACCCAATAATCATAACACACATTACTCAACATGTCTTTTGTTATTCCCCAAGCTCGCATAACATGAATCCATATCGCACACAAGTTATCCTCAAAACTCAGAGACTAACTCTGTCATAGTTCACTGTCACTATCCAATACCCAATCTTCACTAAAACATTTGTAACTTATTGACTTTGAAATATTAAGCCACATGACCTTTAGACATAAGATCACAACACATCCATGTATACATCATCATCTTCGCACGTTCTAAATCAACCATACAATACCCGTACACTTCTGTAAGTCATCAAAGCAACAATAATAACCAGTTTATTCTTACTCAATAGAAACATATGTTGACATCAGTGACAAAACATGAATGCCAACAACAACATCAGAAACCAATTCCAAGAATCTCCCCCTTTGGCATTGATGGCAACATATGGGAAAATCCATCAACCGAAAAGTACTCTCTCAATACAATCTTCTCAATATCCTTAACACAACTCTCCCTAAAATAGTAGGGATTTTCACTTTGAATCTCTGCCCTATTACGACTATAAAAACTTGGGTTACCATGGTGTTGCTCTTGCTATTTCTTGCAAAAATTCTTAAACCCTTGGTTTAATTTTTTGCCCTAAACCCTAGGTGTCCCAAGTTTCTTATATTTTGGTGTTACTTTTTCATTCACTTAAGTTGTCATCCGATGGGTTTAGGTTGTCGTCGCGGGGCCATTTCATAGAATTTCCTAAGTCTTGCGCAGGGTTTTGTTTTATTTTATCCTAGGTCCTAAGTCCCCGCGGGTTTTATTTGACACATCTGTCGAGCAGGTTCATTTTGATCTGACAGCTGGCGCAATGCCTCAATTGAGAGATGATCGTTGCATATCCATTGAGGCATCGCGCTCTGTTGACACCTGTTAATCTCAGATCATGGACCCCATTTCTTCAAAGGCTAAGGGAAGTAAAGGGACAGTCAGATCTGCTTTCATCCAACGATTGGCGTGATGTCGCTAGGCGAAGAAGCACGAAGATTATTCATTGCAGGTTCACGCGTTTGCGCCGCATAGCTGATGGTAGGACTTGATCGGGAAAAATTAAGTGTCATGCAGATCTCAGAGGATCTAACGACTGGCGTTATGTCGCTATGCGAAGGTGCTCGAAGATTAATCTATCGCGAAATCATGCTTATGTGACATGTGTCCTGTTCGGATCGTGGGTCTAGGTTTTCAAAGCAGATAAAGTAAAAGCAAGTTTCAGTTGATCCGACGGTTGGCTTGTTTCCACTATGCAGAGATGCTCGTTGGTTATTCTTTGCGGAATCACGCCTGGGTGACGCGTGTCCGGTTTGATGAAGAAATGTCAAAGGCGCCAGATGTTGTCACTTTAAGGGGATGATTGACGACCACGTTTTAAAGGTGTGTTTAAAGATTTAATCTAGGTCGTCGATAGTATTTTCGCACCATGGTGACCGTTCTATTTGAATATTCAAACCTGCGTAGGGTTTTTTTGGCCATGGCGGTGCTCTTCTAGGTAGCAGAGAAGTAAATGAGTCAATTTGATCTTCTGGGTTGCATTTATGTGGTCGTAGGGTGCCAGAGAGAGATCTTTCTGTGACTGGGGCTTCATAAATGTTTGTTGGTGGTGACTTAGGTTTTCGATTAGACTTTGAAGATATTCTGTGACTTAGTCGCTTCCCTGTCCATTATGCTTTAATGAAGGCTTGGTTCCTGAGTTGTGGTGGTTGTGTTTTAGGGTTTCTTTTTTCCTTAAGGCGGTCCAAACTCGTGGTATCCAATTGGTATAACTAGGGTTTTTTGAGTCATTTGTAATTTAATGGGAATTTTATGCCACAGAAGGCTTGTAAGCTCTACATATTTGATTAAGATTATCAGTGGTCTCTTTGGCTCCGATTCTAAATGTTTTATCAATAAAATATGTCTGTAACTTCCTATTATTTGTGAGATCTTATTGAGTAATGTCTTTGTTTCAGTTTCTTGTATTCATTTGGGTTGGTTGTTAAGGACATTTCAATCCATCACTCTGTAAGGCAGAGGGTTTAACTGGTTTAGGGTTTCTTTCAGAGAGAATTAAAAATCCTTAAAGTAGTTTCAGTGAGTAAAGAACTGTAATGAATTGGATAATTACATTTACTTCTAAGAAGTGTGAATTGAATATGTAAGGCATAGTCAAGTTTAGAGATCATTTGCAGGTTTTACATTTGATGTATGTTGTTAAGAGGCTTTTCATTTAGGGTGAATCGATACCCACTGGATAGGGCACTAGTCTAGTATGTTAGAATGTGTGGTTCTCATAAATCTTTATAAAATCTGTCACCATTTACATGTTTTATGATTGCATCCACCATACCCGCCTGTTTGTGATAATCCTGAATATTGAAGGCATGATATAGGTAATTGGTGCAGGGGCACCTAATCCATAAGGTCAAAGACTCATGAAGAGTAAAAGATGTTTTGAGTCATTGTTATCATTTGTATAAATGTATTGATTCATGTTGAGTCCATTTGTAAAGGTAAGATCAAGAATTGTAATGAAGTTACAAAAGTAGTCAACAGGGTCCTAGATAGGTCTAGGAGGTCAAATTTTTTGAAATGACCCATATAAGGGTAAATATGTTGTAAAAAGTCCTTGAATGTCCATCATGACATGTTTTGAGGGTTGTCACAAAGTTGTGGGGTTGTTTATAACAAAAATGCAAAGATTGCATAAAAGATGTAAAAAGTGCAATATTGCAAAATTGTAATTTTGCAAATGTTGCACCAAAAGTTGTCATAGTTAGGTGGTCAGTTTTTGAAGTTGGTTGTGGAAGTTAGAAACCATCAAAAATCATATAAAACACTTGTAATGTTCGAATGAGGGCATGGTATTCAAGTTGGGCTTTTGGAGAAGTCACAATCCTTAGATCTCGGACTGTCACCAATCTGCAGACATGTGGTGACAGTCAAGAGGATTTTAAAGGTTTTGTATGGAGGATCCCCCATGTAACAATGCTAGGAAGGAAAGGAGGAATATCATCAAAGTCTTGTAATGTTTTGTAACTTTAAGAACTCAATAGAGGAATTGTTCCTTGTACATCTTTACTGTCTTTTGTTTCCAGTCACAATTTTGCTGCTACAGAGTACTTTAAGGAATGAAAATGGATTAAATAACCTTTGTTTATGATTTGGAAATGTTTAATGATGAACTGCCTTTGTCTTAGATCATGTTAGAAGTTTTTCCAATAAGAATCCAAGAAGATCCATGAAGTTTAGTGAAAATGGGTTCCAAACCCTCAATTCTGGATTATTGTAAGGGTTTGCTCATATATTTGGAAGTAACCGTTGAAAAATTCTATAACTATGGTATTTTGTAGTTCATTTTTCCATTCTTTCAAATGAATCTAGTTTTGGTTGAAATGGATTTGTGTAATGTGAGCAAAGTGATGCCCTAGCCGACTGTGATAGTCAACTTCCAGAGTTTTGACAACAATGCTGAAATGTTTGAGTATTTGTGATCTTTACAAGATTTGTGGTTGTGTTTAATGGACCCAAAGGATGTTGTAGACCCCAAGGGAATGCTTATAAATGAACGGATATGTGGTAATGAAGAATGTATAAGGAAATAGTGTGGAAACAGTTTCATTGTTAAACCCAAAAACCATTGACAAGGTAAGTTTCAGATTAAAGGACTAGCCTATTGGATTTTGATGGTTTGTGTCAGTGAAAGGACTCTTTAGAATGTACCAAATAAATTTGTTAAACCATGTGTAAAGTGTGAAAGTGACCAGTGCCAAGGTTGATGTTGAATTGTTGTTAGGACTGTCCTAACAATGTTGACAATTTTATGTTTGCTAACAAAGACTTGTGACCCTATTTGTAAGGGTTATTGAACTTGTTCAGTATAAGGAAAATCCATGTTGTTGTAACATGATTCAATAAAACTAATCTTTTGGACTAGAAGACAGTGTATGACAAGGATTGGCAAGTGCACACAATTGCAAGCGTGGGCAAGATGGAGGACAGAGTATGCCATGAACAGTGTTCAACAATGTGACCTAGAGGTACATGTATGCCTAGTTGGTGGCAGGCCTAAATGTGGAAGACAATGTGTGCTTATCCCAATAACCAAGGTAAGAAGCTATGGTTTAATCCAATATGGATAGTGCTAGAAGCTTGAGGCTTAACATGATTTGATAGTGTAAAGCATTACCTTTGCATGAATCATTATTTGTTGATTTGAAATCTAGAGTGTGGATATGACCAAGTGTCTATGAGCCAGTCTATGAGAATGATGGAAAGACTATTGGTTTGACGTTAATATAAGGTTAAGGGACCAAGGTTATTTTGATAAAGGAACCTATCATATATGGTTCACTATTTAGAGATGTTATTTGCCTTTGACACGATTGTTCATTTGATGAAAGGAGATTGGATCATCAAGATACTAGAGATTGATGAGTTTCCAGTTATCTCTCTGCATCAGTAATACCCACCCGAGTTTCTGGAGCTCAAAGTGCAGAAGGTTTTAGGACTTTGTTGAACGTTGTTTCTTTTCCTTGTTGAATAAGTGCTTGGGCCTATAGAGGAATATACCTCAGCTGCAGGTATACAAGGGATCAACAAGAAAAGGAACTAATAGAAATGCCGACTCTACTGGGGAACTAAGAGATAAGTTCATTTCAGAGTTTCCTTTGATATTTGCAAAATTTAAAGGTGAAGTCTCATATTTTAATATCCCAAGTTTGTTTGGGTGGCGACTTTGAATTTGGTTGGCTAGTGTTTCAGTTGAAATCACAATTTTGTTTTAGGTCTTGTTTGTTCAAGATATAAACATGAGAAACACCAGAGCATATATGAAGGAACATTTGGAAGTTGAATTGGAGGGTGGGCTCCCAAAGCCTGCTAGAAGAAATTGGTCAAAAAGGACAGAGTCTAGTAGTGCAGGTTCTTGGAAGCCTAAAGCTTCAGTTGTTGGTCAACCCTTGGGTGTTGTCCCTAAAGGGAGTGATTCTTCTTCTATAAGTACTAAATAAGATGGTTTAGGCTTTTTTGACAAAATGTTTGATACTCCTGTCTAGGAGGATGTATCTCAGCAGAAGGATGTAACCCAGGTTCATTATAGGATGGATAATGAAAAGAAAAGTAGTAGGGATGCTAGACCTAGAAATATTTCAAATTTGGATAATTCTTCCCAAAACACAAGGAATAACGCTTTTCTGCAAGATGATCCTTATGACCAAGCTATAAATCAAAGAGAAATAAATCTTATAAACCTAGAAGATTCTACAAATTCTAATATTACATTACTTAGTCCTGATGTAATTTTTGTAAATAATGATGCCTTAAGAAGAGAAATATAGGAACAAATGATTTTAAGGAAAATAATGGAAAAGGATAAAGAGGAAGAAGTCATGGCAGCTGTGGTTGAGAATGAGAACTTGCAAAGAAGGCCGACTCAACTTAAGTTGACGAATCAAGGCTTATATCAGAATTATAAGGGTTTGAATAAGGAGATCTTTGGTGATGTGGATGCCAAGAAGAAAGAATGTATGGAGAAGGAGAAATATTTAAAGAAAAATCAAGTGGAGTAGGATCTTGTGATTAGACAATTTGTTTAAAGGGAAAATGAACGGCCTTCAAGGGCTCATGCTTCCTTACAAGATTCGTATTCAGTCAGAACAAGTAACCCTCTATTAGACAAAGGTAAACATAAGGTTATTGGTGTACAAATTAATGAGCCCAAAGATACAGTAAAGGCATCTTAGGGTATGTCTTTACTTGACATAGAACTAGAAAGAGCTAGGAGAATGGAAGATGATATCTCTAAATAGTTGGAAAAGACAGAGTTAAATGTTGCTATTGCAGAAATGAAGAAGAAGATTTCCTTCATACTGTCTATTGCAAATCTTAAGGCAGTTAATACTACCGCTAATACTCACGGTAGTATTGGATTAGGTCCTAAGGTGCAAACAACAAATGTTAATACTAATGCCATGGGATCTAGTTCATTTCAAATCAAAACCAAGGTCTTAGTACAAGTGGCCAAAATTTTGGGGGTGATTTTTAGAGAAGAACCATGCATTTGGAGACATATAAACAATTATATTTTCATTGTATTCCTGACCAACCAAATGTTTTTCCAAATGAAATAAGGGATAGAATCCCTAAGTTTAGTTGAAATAATGTAATAACTGGTGAAGAACATCTAAAGGCTTTCTCTGATAAAATGAATGATTATGAAATAGAGCATGAGGATATTGTCATGAAGCTATTTTTGCAATCTTGAATTAAAGATGCTAGAGATTGGTACCGAGGCCTTGCTAATGGAAGTATTAGTTCATGGGATGAGTTTACACAATGTTTTAAAGAACAATATGGTGACCAGGTGAACTCCAGTTTATGTTGAATGAGTTCAATAATATCAAGAAGTTTAAAAATGAAAGTGTAACTGAATTCAATAGCAGATTTCAGAAGGCCATGCATAGAGTTTTCCAAGTGCTGAGGTTAGATGAGAATGTATGTCTTACTACATATTGCATTGCACTGGATGGTAAGATTGCCTATCTTGTAAGAGATAAAAATCCTAGTACTGTAAGGGATGCCTTATAAGATGGCAATTAATATAGAAAGTAATAGAAGGGCTTCAGGTAAGCTCGAGAAGAGAGATGATGGTAGGTTATGGAAAGGTCGTTAAGGGTCAACCTAACAGATTTCCCAAGTAAGAAGACAAAGTTGATAAAGTTAATAAACTGGTTACTACAATCAAATACCTTACTTCTAAGGTGGACAAGAATGAAAGGGGATTTTTGTATAACAGACAACAGTTTCAGAGGTCTGATAAGCCTTATAGATTGCATAACATGCCCTGTAAAACAAATTGGAAGGATGGTAAACCTTTGCCAGAGGGACCAAGTAATGTAAACAATAAAGGTACTCCTGACCCATTAAGGAGCAACAATGTACATAATGTAGAGGACACGTCTTGGTGTGTATGCTACAATATGCCACATTCTCCTCTTGAGTGTGCGGTTGCACAAGCTTTGGCAGGATCTACTGAGAGTGAGGATGAACAGAGTTATCAAGAGGAGGAAAGACCAAAAGGCAATATGTTCATGACATATGCTGAACAAGAGAGTAATGAACCATATGGTGTTATGCATCATACGATAAATGTTTCTAATGCAAAAGATAAACATGTTCAATTAAGAAGACCTAGTGGTGAAGAGGTGATATCTCTCACTGCTGCTGCAATTGCTCAGCCTAGGAGTACCTACAATTTAAGAAATAGGAAAGTAGATAAGGATCAGGGAAATCCTGGTTCATTGTTTATCGAAGACGGTTCTCCTGAACCCCCAATTCAAAACAAAGATAATATTCTAGACCTAAGCAAAGGTACCCCCATTATTGATCAAAGAATAGGGAAATTCAAGGAGAGCAAAGGTAAGGCTTCTAGTGGGGATGTCTTAGGTTTTCTATCTTTTGACATGAAGCGTACATTGTCTCAAATGAAGGTGTCAGTGCCATTGATTGAGATGTTGAAAATAAAGGAGCATAGAGAAGCTATTTTCTCTTTACTCAAAGGTATGTCTAATGATATTGTTGTTGTTACAAAGACTATCAAGAAAAAAGAAGATGATGAGGAGTAGGAGGCTCCTAGAATTTATGTGGGGAACATTATTACTCAAGAGCTCTCTCAGATAGATACTTTTTATGTGACTTTGCTGGTAAATGACGAATTAATAAGAAATTGTATGATAGATTTAGGTGCTGCAACAAATTTAATGCCCTATGGTGTTATGAAGGAGTTGGGCTTAAAAGTTGATACATCTTTTGGAAGATGTTTTGTTATAGATAATAGAGAAGTACCTGTGGTGGGAACCATAAAAGGTATTGAAGTCAAGATTGCTGCTTTTCCTGAGTCTATCTTTAAAATAGATGTTGTTGTGGTTGATACACCACCTCATTATGGTATGTTGCTGTCTAGACACTGGGCAACAACTGTTGGAGGACATTTGCAATTGAACCTGTCATATGCTACTATTCCTATCAATGGGAGTGATGTCAAATTATATAGGGAGCCACGTGCTCCAGTGATAATTGAGAGGAGGGATCCCAAGGTGCTGAATTGTTTCATGGATGTTGACATGGAAATTTTCAAGATTGAGCAAGATAGGTCCAGAGTTGAGAATAAGGACCCAATTGTGAAGGAGTCACAATTACATCAAGATGAGATATGGAAAATATACTTTGATGGTGCATGCTCCAAGGAAGGATCTGGAGCTGGTGTAGTTTTTATTTCCCCATCAGGTACATCTTTTAAATATTCTTTCCTCTTAGCTTCCCAATGCACAAATAACACTACAGAATATGAAGCATTGTTGTTAGGCTTAGAGGTTGCAATAAAACATGGCATAAAGTTGTTAAGAGTATTTGGGGACTCAGAGTTAGCAGTTTCCCAAATAAGATCCATGTATGCTGTTAAAAATGACAGACTAAAGTCATACAAGCATGCAATTTGGGATAAGATAATTTTTTTTGATGCTTTCTCAATAGAATGGGTAGAGAGATCCAAGAACATTATGGCTGATTTCCTAGCAAGTGTGTAGCCATAAAGAATAATGATGCAACTTTGGTTGGGATTTCTACCATTGAAACTAAGATCAAACGTGCAATTCCTGATAATGTATATAATTGGCAAGTTTTTGAGGATGACAATGATATTCTCAGGTTCATTCAATGTATGTATGATTATGAGGGCCAGACAATTGATTGTAATGCTTTGGTTGAAATCATAGAGGATAAGAAAACTCTTTTTGGGACTGAGGTTGTTCAGTTGCCAACAAATGTGATACCTAAGGGTGTGGTTCAACTTGAGGGCATCTTCAGTGACAATGATAGCCACTTGCTTAAAAGATCTGATGTAAAATGGATAGTGTCGAGGGGATAAATTTAGGGCCAGAGGCAGTCCCTAAAATGGTATACATTGGAAAGAACTGAGCCCCTCACATTGGAGAAAATTTGATCAGCTTATTGAAGAAATACAAGCATGTTTTTGCTTGGTCATATGAACATGTTATGGCCTACAGAGAGGACTTGTTTCAACATGAGATTCCTCTAAAGCCTGATGTGAAACCTTTTAGACAAAAGCAAAGACCAATAAATCTATTGCTAGCACAAAAAATGTAGAAAGAGTTAATAAAACTCAGGGAGACTCAAATTATAAAACCAATCAGACATTCATCCTAGGTGTCAAACCTTGTGCCAGTGAGAAAAAAAATGGAGACATCAGGCTATGTGTTGACTTCATAAAGCTTAATGTAGCATCACTCAAGGACAATTATTCCTTGCCTAATATGGAGCCAATGCTCCAAAGAGTTACGAGATGTGACCTTTTATCCATGATGGATGGATTCTCTGGTTATAATAAGGTTTTAATTAATGAATCAGAGCAATTCAAGACAACCTTTACTACCCCTTGGGGAGCTTATGTTTATGTAAGAATGCCTTTTGGTCTCATGAATGCAGGGGCCACTTTTTAGAGAGCAATGGATGTTGCTTTCAAGGAATTCATAAATGTAATTATGGTTGTGTATCATGATGATCTCATTGCATATTCAAAGAAAGCCGAGGATCATTGCAGGCATCTGTAGAAGATTTTTGGTAAGGTTTTGGAGTTTGGAGTATCTCTTAATCCAAAGCAACGCCACTTTGCTGTTTCAAAGGGAAAGTTGCTAGGGCATATCGTGTCTAAAGAAGTAATGAGAATAGTTCCAGAGAGGATTGAGGCTATTAGTATGTTGACTCCTAAGAACATCAAAGGGGTGCAATCTTTCTTAGGAAAGATAAATTTTGTAAGAAGGTTTATTATAAATTTTACAGAAATTGTAAAACCTATTGCCAAGCTACTAAAGAAAGGTGTTAAATATGATTGGGATCAAGAAGCCCAAGAAGCTTTTGAAAAGATTAAGTTGGCTATTGAGGAAGCACCGGTTTTGAAGTCTCCTAAGAACATCAAAGGGGTGCAATCTTTCTTAGGAAAGATAAATTTTGTAAGAAGGTTTATTATATATTTTACAGAAATTGTAAAACCTATTGCCAAGCTGCATAAGAAAGGTGTTAAATATGATTGGGATCAAGAAGCTCAGCAAGCTTTTGAGAAGATTAAGTTGGCTATTCAGGAAGCATGGGTTTTGAAGTCTCCTACTATGAATTACCTTTTTCTCTTTTCTCATTTGCTTCATTCCTTACCATTGCTGCAGTGCTATTGCAGAAGAATAAAGAGGGATTTGAACATCCTATTGCATTTTTCACCAAGTCTCTTCAGGTAGTAGAATTGAATTATGAAATCATGGAAAAACAAACTTATGCCTTAGTTAAGGCAATCAAGACTTTTAGGCCTTATTTAGTATGTGCCAAGGTAATTGCCTATGTACCTCATGTTGCTGTTAATGATATACTTTCACAAAATGAGGTCACTGGCAAGAGGTGCAGGTGGATCAATAGAATACAAGAATTTTATTTGGAGATCCAGATTACCAAATTGGTTATAGGCTTGGGGCTGGCAAAGCTCACTGCAGATACAAATATGGAGCTTACCAAAGTAAATAGGGTACAAGCAAATGAAATGCAAACTAGCATTGAGATGCAATCTGGTATACTGATATTGTATATTTTTTAAAGAATACCAAATGTCCTGAGAACATGACAAAGAATCAAAGAAGGGCTCTCAGACTTCAGGCTCGGAAATATGTGTTGATTCAGGGAGATTTATATTGGAAAGCAAGAGATGGAGTTCTCTTGTTTTGTTTGGATAAAGCTCAGTCTGAGAAGGTGTTCAAAGAAACACATGGTGGTGTGTGTGGAGGCCACTATTCAACAAAGACAACTGCACATAAGATACTTAGAGTTGGTTTCTATTGGCCTTGTTTGTTTAGGGACAGACAACAGTTTGTGCAGAAGTGTGAGGCTTGTCAAAGGTTTTCAAATAAGTTGATGTATTCAGAGGCTTTGCCTTTGAATCCAATTTTAGTTGTGGTTCCTTTTGCCCAATGGGGCATTGATTTTATTGGACAATTTTTATAAAAGTCTAGTGGGGGTCACAGTTGGATCCTTGTTGCCATTGACTATTTCACAAAATGGGTTGAGGCTATACCAACCAAGACGGCAACCAGTAAGGTGGTCTTTGATTTTCTAATATATAATATGTTGACCAGGTTTGGTGTGCCAAGCAATCTAGTTATGGATAATGCTATGTACTTTAGGTCTGAAGAATTCAAAGAGTTTTGTGACCAGTATGGTATAAAGGTTTCATATTCTTCACCATATCATCCACAGGCGAATGGACAAGAAGAATCCAGTAACAAGAGCATTATGAAAATGATCAAAAAGACATTAGAGAAGAACAAAAAGTCTTAGAATTCAAAGCTTAAGTTAGCTTGGTCGGCTGAGAAGATAACAATGAAAAGAGCTATAGGTGTATCCCCTTTTGAGATAGTTTATGGAACACAGGCTAGATTACAATTGATTAATTTTTGCTAGTCTATAAATTCATCCAAGATGAAAACATCAAAGTGACAGAGCCAATGCAGAACAAAATGTTGCAGTTGGTAGAAATGGATGAGATCAGAAGTGAAGCACAAGTGCAAAATCAGAAGATCCAGCAACAATCCAAGTATCAAAAAGGAAATTTCATGTGAATGACATAGTGCTCCAATGGAATGCAAGATTATAAGACAAAGGAAAACATGGCAAATTTGAATCCTTATGGTTAGGACCATTTGTTGTGCACGATCTACATGGGAAAAATTCTTATTTCTTGCAAAGTCCTACTAGTGAAATGTAAGACCTGCCTGTGCATGGGTAGTTTCTGTAGTCATTTTTCTCCTAGTTGACTGCTCATGTGCAAGTAATGTATATTGTCTTTTTTTTTTGTGTTTTAGGGTTTTGGTGTGAAGTTTTGGTCTGCGTCCTAGAGTGCTGGTTTTCTAGTGTTGAACTTGCATTCAAACTTCCTCAGTCGGAGCCACTGTTAGGACTGTAAAAACTTGGGTTAACATAGTGTTGTTCTTGCTATTTCTTGCAAAAGTTCATAAACCCTTGGTTTAATTTTTTGCCCTTAAACCTTGGTGTCTCCAGTTTCTTATATTTTGGTGTTACTTTTTCATTCACGTAAGTTGTCATCTGATGAGTTTAGGTTGTCGTCGCGGGGCCATTTCCTAGAATTTCCTAACTCGTGCGCGGGGTTCTGTTTTATTTTATCCTAAGTCCTAAGTCCCCACAGGTTTTATTTGTCACATCTGTCTAGCAAGTTCATTTTGATTTGACAACTGGCGCAATGCCTCAAATCCGAGATGATTGTTGAATATCCATTAAGGCAGCACGCTCTGTTGATACCTGTCAATCGCAAATCACGGGCCCCGTTTCTTCAAAGGCTGAGGGAAGTAAAGGGACAGTCAGATTTGCTTTTATCCAACGATTGACGTGATGCTGCTAGGTGAAGAAGCACAAAGGTTATTCATTGCAGATTCATGCCTTTGCGCCGCGTGGCAGATGGTAGGACTTGGTAGGGAAAAAGTAAAGTGTTGTGCAGATCTCAGGGGATCTAACGACTGGTGTGATGCCGCTATGCGAAGGTGCTTGAAGATTAATCTATTGCAGAATCACGCTTATGTGACAGGTGTCCTATTCGGATTGTGGGTCCGGGTTTTCAATGCAGGTAAAGTTAAAGCTGGTTTCAGTTCATCCGACGGTTGGCGTGTTTATGCTTTGCAGGGATGCTCATTGGTTATTCTTTGCGTAATCACGCTTGGGTGATGAGTGTCCGGTTTGTTGAAGAAAGGTCAAAGGCGCCAGATGTTGTCACTTTAAGGGGATGATCGACGACCACATTTTAAAGTTGAGTTTAAGGATTTAATTTGGGTCATCGATAGAATTTTTGCGCAATGGTGACCATTAGAACTGGTAGTATTTGAATATTCAAACCTGCGAAGAGGGTGTTTTGGCCATGGTGGTGCTCTCCCAAGTAGCAGAGAAGTAAATGAATCAACCTGATCTTCTGGGTTGCATTTATGTGGCCGTACGGTGCCAGAGAGATTTTTATGTGACTAGGGATTCATAAATGTTTGTTGGTGGTTACTTAGGTTTTCGA
This sequence comes from Thuja plicata, assembly GCA_018584345.1. Taxonomy (NCBI): domain Eukaryota; kingdom Viridiplantae; phylum Streptophyta; class Pinopsida; order Cupressales; family Cupressaceae; genus Thuja; species Thuja plicata. The sequence goes on from MU226082.1 coordinate 1,068,607, forward strand.
TCAAATTTTGAAGATATTCTGTGACTTTAGTCGCTTCCCTGTCCATTCTGCTTTAATGAAGGCTTGGTCCTCGAGTTGTGGTGGTTGTGTTTTAGGGTTTATTTTTGCCCTAAGGTGGTCCAAACTTGTGGTATCCAATTGCTATAACTAGGGTTTTTTGAGTCATTTGTAAAGATGAGAATTTTATGCTAAGAAGGCTTGTAAGCTCTGCATATTTGATTAAGATTATCAATGCCTCCTTTGGCTCAGATTCTAAATGTTTTAGATGTTTTAGCAATAAAATATGTCTGTAACTTCCTATTATTTGTGAGATCTTAATGAGTAATTTCTTTGTTTCAGTTTCTTGTATTCATTTGGGTTGGTTGTTAAGAACATTACAATCCATCACTCTATAAGACAGAGGGTCTAACTGGTTTAGGGTTTCATTAAGAGAGAATTAAAAATCCTTAAAGTAGTTTCAGTGAGTAAAGAACTGAATGAATTGGATAATTGCATTTGCTTCCAAGAAGTGTGAATTGAGTATGTAAGGCATAGTCAAGTTCAGTGATCATTTGTAGGTTTTACATTTGATGTATGTTGTTGTTAAGAGTCTTTTCATTTAGGGTGACTCCATACCCACTCGATAGGGCACTGGTCTAGTATGTTGGAATGTGTGGTTCTCATCAATCTTTATAAAATATGTTACCATTTACATGTTTTATGATTGCATCCACTATACTTGCCTGTTTGTGATAATACTGAATATTGAAGGCATAAGATAGGTAATACCCACCTTAATTTGTGGAGCTCAAAGTGCAGAAGGTTTTAGGGCCTTGTTGAACGTTGTTTCTTTTCCTTGTTGAATTAGTGCTTGGGCCTATAGAGGAATATACTGAGCCGTAGGTATACAAGGGATTAGCAAGAAAATGAACTAACAAAAATGACTACTTTACTGGGGAACTAAGAGATAAGTTCATTTCAAAGTTTCCTTTAATATTTACAAAATTTAAAGGTGAAGTCTTATATTTTAATATCCCAAGTTTGTTTGGGTAGCGACTTCGAATTTGGTTGGCTAGTGTTTCAGTTGAAATAACAATTTTGTTTTAGGTCTTGTTTGTTCAAGATAGAAACAACATGAGAAACACCAGAGCATATATGAAGGAACACCCAGAAGTTGATTTGGAGGGTGGGCTCCCAAAGCTTGCTAGAAGAAATTGGTAGTTAGATGGTTTAGGCTTCTTTGACAATATGTTTGATAGTCCTGTCCAGGAGGATGTATCTCAACTGATGGAATTAACCCAGGTTCATTAGAGGATGGATGATGAAAAGAAAAGTAGTAGGGATTCTAGACCTGGAAATATTTCAAATTTGGATACTTCTTCCCAAAACACAAGGAATAAACCTTTTCTGCAAGATGATTCCTATGAGCAAGCTATAAATATAAGGGAAATAGATCTTATAAACCTAGAAGATTCTACAAATTCTGATATTATATTGCCTAATCCTGATGTAATTTTTGGAAATAATGATGCCTTAAGAAGAGAAGTACAGGAAAAAATGATTTTAAGGCAAAGAATGGAAAAGGATAATGAGGAAGAAGTCATGACAACTGTGGTTAAGAATGAGAACTTGCAAAGAAGGTTGGCTCAACTTAAGTTGATGAATCAAGGCTTAGATCAGAACTATAAGGGTTTGAATAAGGATATCTTTGGTGATGTGGATGCCAAGAGGAAAGAATGTACGAAGAAGGAGAGATATCTAAAGAAAAATCAAGAGGAGTAGGATCTTGTGATCAGACAATTTGTTGACTGGGAAAATGAAAGACCTTCAAGGGCTCATGCTTCCTTACAAGATTCTTCTTCAATCAGTATAAGTAACCCTACATTAGACAAAGGTAAACAAAAGGTTACTGGTGTACAAATTAATGAGCCCAAAGATATAGTAAAGGCATCTCGAGGTATGTCTTTACTTGACATAGAACTAGAAAGAGCTAGGAGAATGAAAGATGATATCACTAAACAGTTGGAAAAGATAGAGTTAGATGCTGCTACTGCAGAAATGAAAAAGAAGATTGCCTTCATACAGTCAATTGGAAATCTTAAGGCAGTTAATACTACTGCTAATAGTCAAGATAGTATTGGATTAGGTCATAAGGTGCAAACAACGAATGTTAATACTAATGCCATGGGATCTAGTTCATTTTAGGGTACTGCAAATCAAAACCAAGGTCTTAGTACAAGTGGCCAAAATATTGGGGTGGTTTTCAGAGAAGACATGCATTTGGAGACCTAAACAATTATATTTTGATGGTATTCCAGGCCAACCAAATGTTTTTCCAAATGAAAAAAGTGATAGAATCCCTAAGTTTAGTGGAAATAATGTAATAACTGGTGAAGAACATCTAAAGGATTTCTCTGATAAAATGAATGATTATGAAATAGAGCATGAGGATATTGTCATGAAGCTATTTGTGCAATCCTTAATTGAAGATGCCAGAGATTGGTACCAAGGCCTTTCTATTGGAAGTATTAGTTCATGGGATGAGTTTACACAATGTTTTAAAGAACTATATGGTGACCAGGTGAATTTCAATTTTATGCTGAATGAGTTCAATAACATCAAGAAGTTTCAAAATGAAAGTGTAGCTGAATTTAATAGCAGATTTCAGAAGTCCATGCATAGAATTTTCCAAGTGTTGAGGTTAGATGAGAATGTATGTCTTACTACATATTGTAATGCACTGGATGGTAAGATTGCCTATCTTGTAAGAGATAAAAATGCTAGTACTTTAAGAGATTCCTACAAGATAGCAGTTAATATAGAAAGTAATAGAAGGGCTTCAGGTAAGCTTGGGAAGAGAGATGATGGTAGGTAATGGAAAGATCCTAAGGGTGTGTTAGCAATATAAGATTTCTCATGGTTCTAAGGTCTTTTGTCATGTTTTATCAAGTGTTTTAGGCCTTGTTCTTTATGCTTTTGGTATCTGGGCCTTAAGATTTAATTTCCTTCTTGACAAAAAACCCCAACCCTTTGACATGTTATAAAACGTCGTTACCTTTTTGAACCACTTAAATCACTTAAAACCATGTCTTTTAAGTTGTTGGGCGGGGCCATCACTTTAATGTTTCCTAAGTCCTAGTGGGATGTATTAATTTTTCCTAAGTTTAATATCCCCAACATACTTTATGCTTTGCATTTGTCGAGTAGGTCTATTTTAATATTACGACATGCACTTTCCCTGAATCAGAAGATGTGTGACATATAGCCTTCGAGGCATCGCGCCTGAGTGCCATGTGTCCTTCTGCGATCAAAGGTTATTGTAAGGATCGTAACTGTTAGATCCATTTTAATTCAATGGTTGGTGCTTTGCCGCTAACACAAGATGCACGATGTTTTACCTTTGCGGGTTTACGAAGGGTAACTATCGATCAGTTTCATCTTCATCGAAGAGTGGGTGTAAAGCCTTAAATGATAGATGCAAGGAAGATACCCATCGAGGCTTCGTGCCTGGGCGCCAAGTGTCAATCTGAGATCAGAGGTGCCTTAAGTCTTTTATCGCACGTTGGTGGTGTTGAGGAAGAATTTCATATTTTTATATCTAAGCTTGAGATGGTTGAGTGGTGAAAGGCACACGACTTTTTGGCCAGTGGTTCGTGGTCAAGCGGTTAAGTGGCGGCTAGCTAGTGGACATAGAGGCAAATTTTGTGGGCCCGTATAGAGATGACGTGGCAGAAGGTTCCACATGGTGATAGATGTCGGTAGGGTGCTATGCTGCGATCCGAGTCTCGATAGGTCAAGTCAGATCGCGATATTACGACTAGTTGACATGTGGTAGATTGACATGTGGTAGGGCCAAGTAGGATGATGAGGTGGCAGAGGTCCCAACGAATTAGAGGCCGACACATGGAAGATGGTTGCCAGGCTAAAGGAAGATAAGATTCATGCAGATTTAGTTTGATCCAACAACTCGTTATCCTGCGATATGAAGATGCACGAGGATTATTGTTCGCATGATTGGGGAGTGTTGACAAGTATCCCTCTGAGATCAAAGATGTAAGCAGGTTTATGGACCGTTAGATTAGATCCTATCATGTGGTTGGTGTGTTTCTGTTATCTAAAGATGCAAGTTTTTTAACTTTCACGAAATCACGACTGCATGACGCGTGTCCATGTCGGTCAATGCAGGTTGAAAAAGAATAAGGAATTCCCCTAAGCCATTAGTATTTTGCCGCGTGGATATTTGAGGAGTCGTCGATGCATTTATTTTTCTCAGATCGCGGGTATCTTAATGAGAGATCAAACGGTGGTGTTTTAAAGTTGCATAAAGGTTCAATCTCGGTCGTTGTTAGGAAATTTCACGCCACCTTTCTTTTTAAGATCTTTCTTTTTCTCCTTTTCCTTTTGATGCTTCAGTGTGCATTGTTTCGCCCATTGACCTGCTTTTTTACATGAAAAACATGCAAAAGGGATTGACTCATATTCCACTTTTTGAATATGTTTCCCCAGTTTAGACATGATTCCACTTCTGTCTAGCGATCACGTGCGAACCGCACGATTAGATCAAGATCAACCGTTTGCCCTTAATCTCTGAATGATTTAGAGCATATTCCTTTCTTCTCGAGATTAAGAGATACAAGCTTGCGCCAAGTCTCTAAACCATAAAGAATATTTGGTTTTGATTGCGAGATCAAGAGATAAAGGTAATGACTTAAAAAACACATGGCTTATAGATCTTAAGTTACTCGAGAAAAAGTAACTTCAAAATAGAACAAGGCTATGAAGGTCTAGGGTTTTTGCATGGAAACAACACAAGTAACCTAGGGTCTATGGTTTCAACCATTTTGCATTGCTTTGCTTGGATTACAGACAGTCGCAGGAAAATTTGATGGTGCAATGGTACAGACCTTGACATTTTAGGCATAACTAACATTGGGAACCAAAACTTTTAGCAAGACTCAGAAAAATTAGAAATATACCCAACAGTGGCTCTATCTGAGGATGCTTGAATGCAAGTTCATAGCAAGAATTACAGGTCTTTGGGAGGCAGACCACAACTGCACTAACCTATAGCAAAAACAAACACACAACTTGGAAAAAAACACACAACAGAAAGCAACCACACCTATACATAATTACAAGACTACTGTGCATGGAAGAAACTTGATTCAATTGAAGAAGTTTTTCAGAAATTGTCCATGCACTGGCAATTCCTGTTCCTCATCATTCATATTCCTGAGAAGATATGAATCCTTTCCAAATGTCTGATATATAATGAAGGGACCTAACCACAAAGATTCAAATTTCTTATGCTTCCCCTTATCTTCAGCCCTGACATTCCATTGAAGAACGAAGTCACCAGGCTGGAAATTTCTTTCATTTGCCCTTTTATCAAAAATATATTTCATTTTTTGTTGTAATCTGATATTTTTCTTTTGGCTATCTCTTCTCATCTCATCCAATTCTACCAATTGAATCATTCTTTCTTGCATTGGCTCAGAGACTTCTAATCCCTCATCTTGGATGAATTTATAGACTGGAAGTAAATTGTTCACTGGCATTTTGGATTGAACACCATACACTAGTTCAAAAGGAGACTTTCATGTTGCCCTTTTCATAGAATCCTATCTGCCCATAAGGCAAGCTTCAACTTTGCATGCCATGCCCTTTTGTTATTTTCTAGTGTCTTCAAAATTTGTAGAATACTCTTATTATTGGATTTTGCTTGTCCATTGGCCTGTGGATGGTATGGGGATGAATATGATATCACAATTCCCATGTCAGAGAAAAAATCAATAAATTCTTCTGATCTAAAGCACATTGCAATTTCCATTACTAGTTTAATAGGGACACCAAACCTAGTAATGACATTATCCATCAAAAACTCAATCACTACTGTGCTTGTAGCCTTTTTAGTTGGAATTGCCTCAACCCACTTGGTAAAGTAATCAGTAGGAACCAAGCTCCAGCTATGTCCGCCACTTGATTTTTCTGCAAATTCTCCAATGAAGTCTATTCCCCACATAGCAAAAGGTGCTTTTGCAACTAGATGATTCAACAATAGGGCACCTGAAAACTTCATCTTATTGGAGAATTTCTGACATGGTTCACATTTCCTAACAAAAGAATGGGCATCTTTAAACAAGTATGGCCAATAATACCCAACCCTTAAGATCTTATGAGCTATTGCTCTGGCTGAGTAGTGTCCACACATCCCAGAATGCATTTCGTTCAATATTTTTCAGATTGTCCTTTGTCAAGACATAACAATAGTATTCCATCCCTATTTTTCCAAAACAGGCCACCCCGCAATAATACATATTTCTGAGCTTGCAATCTCAGACTTCTCCTTTGGTTGTCATTCAAGTCTTCTGGACAACTAGCATTTTTGAGGAAAAACATTATGTTAGTATACCAGGTCTGCATCTGAATGCTTGCAATTACTACTCCCCAAGTGTTGACATTATTTACTTGAACTAGATCCAGATTTTCTTCTGTCATCAATTTTGCTAGTCCTAATCCCCTCACCAGCTTATTAATGTGGATTTCTAAATCAAACTCCTGAATTTTGTTAATCCACTTGCATCTCTTCCCTGTTACTTCACTTTGGACCAAGATATCTTTTACTGCAACATGAGGGACATATGCATTTAATTTAGCACATACTAGGTAGGGTCTAAATGCTTTGACTGATTTCGCTAAAGCATAGGCTTGTTTCTCCATCAATTGATAATTCAATTCAGCTTCTTGTAGTGACTTAGTGAAGAATGCTATAGGATGCTCAAAACCCTCATCATCTTTCTGGAGTAGCACTGCTGCAATGGTGTGAAAAGATGCAAATGTAAACAGAGAAAAAGGCTTAGTATAATTAGGAGAACTTAGAATAGGGGCTTCTTAGATTGCTTGTTTAATTTTTTCCAAAGCCTCGTGTGCTTCCTTGTTCCACTCAAACTTCACATCTTTCTTCAATAGTTTGAGTATTGGTTTGACCAGTTCTGCAAAGTTTGCAATAAATCTACTGACAAAATTGATTTGTCCCAAGAATAACTGTACACCTTTTAGGTTTTTTGGAGGAAGTACTTTCTAAATATCTTCAACTCTTTCTGGATCTATTCTTACCCTTTCCTTTGACACTATATGGCGCAAGATTTTTCCTTTAGTAACAACAAATTGACACTTTTTTAGGTTCAGTGATATCCCATATTCTAGTGCTTTGATTAAGACCTTCTCCAAATGGCTACAATGGTCTTCTGCCCTCTTTGAGAAGGCTCTCACATCATCCTGATAAACTACCATGAGGACATTTATAGATCCTTAAAGGCAACATCCATTGCCATCTGAAAAGTAGCACCAACATTTTTTAGACCAAAAGGCATACAAGCATATACATAAGCTCCCCATGGAGTAGTAAATGTTGTCTTGAATTGTTCAGATTCTTTAACTAGCACCTGATTATACCCAGAGAACCCATCCATCATAGACAATAGATCACATCCAGTGACCTTATGCAACATAGCTTCCATATTCGGTAATCCATAATTGTCTTTCAGTGAGGCTACATTCAGGTTCCTAAAGTCAACACATAATGTTATGTCCCCATTCTTTTTTCTTACATGGACCAAATTTGAAACCCATGGTGAATGTCTTATTGGCTGAATTATGCCTGCATCCCTCAATTTCATCAACTCCATCTGCATCTTAGTAGCCAGTAATGGGTTGATAGGCGTCTGTTTTTGCCTAAATGGTTGCACATCTTCTTTCAGTGGGATGTCATGCTGAAATAGGTGCTCTCTATCAACTTTAAGATCTTCATAGGACTAGGCAAAAACATGTTTATACTTTTTCAAAAACTTTATCAAATTCAATCTCACATTCCTATCCAGCTTTTTCCCAATGTAGACTAATTAAGGGGATTTCTCTAACCCTAGATTTATTTCCTCCAAATCTCCCATGTTGGCATTGGATCTTTGTGACATGTAGTTATCATTTATACTAAACATACCCTCTAACTCAACTAATCCCTTAGGAATGCGATTAGAAGCTAGATGAACAACTTCTTGATCAAAAATATACTCTTTGCCATCCACAAATCCTATCAAAGGGTCACAGTCAATCTTTTGGCCATCATATTGATCTACACACTGGATAAATCTGAGTATATCATCATCATCCTCAAAGACTTGTCAATTATGGATGTTGTCAAGCACTGCTGGCCTATTCTTGATTTCCACCACAGATATGCCAGCAAGGGCAATGTCATCATTCTTTAGAGCAACATTTGCAAGAAAATATGTCATTATATTATTTGATCTCTCTACCCAAAGAATATTAAAAGCATCAAAGGATTCCAATCTATCCCAGACATCATATTTATACAACTTCAGTGTGTCATCCTTTGCATAATATTTGGATCTAATCTAAGCTATGATTAGTTGATAATCCCCATGAACTTGTAAGCATTTAATACCATGCTTGATGGCAATATCCATTCCCAATATTAGTGCTTGATACTCAGCTGTATTATTGGTACATTGAAAGGCTAATAGGAAAGAGTATTCAAAAGTAATACCTGATGGGGAGTTACGAAAAACACCTGCTCCGTATCCTTCTTTAGAGCATCCTTCATCAAAGTACATTTGCCACAATCCATCTTGTTGCAACAATAACTCATCCATTATTGGGTCAGTATTTCTTAATTGTGGCTTGATCTCTTCAACAACAAAATTTTCCATGTCAATATCTACACAACAATTCAGTTGATCAGGCATGACCATTTCAACCATGACAGCAAAACGAGGCTCTCTGTATAACTTGACCTCAGTGCCATTCACAGGAATTGTTGCATATGACAAATCTAGTTGCAATCTTCTACCCAACTGATGCTGCCCATTGTCTAGATAAAAGCATACCTTAGTGAGGTTTTGTGTCAACAACAACTATGTCCATTTTATAGGTAGCTTCAGGGAATGCAACAATTTTGGCTTCAATATCTTTCAATGTTCCTATCACAAGAACCTCTCTGTTATCCATTGCATAACAACTTCTGACAGGAGTACTGACTTGAAGGCCTAGCTCTTTCATGACATGCTATCACATCACAATAGCTGCAACACTAGAGTCTATCATGCAATACTTTACTAGCAAATGATTTATCATCAAAGTTACATAAAACTGATCAACTAACAGTGGTTCTTGACTAATCATATTTCCAATGCAAATATTAGAGAATTGCTTTCTTTTCTCTAGGCCTTTTACTTGTTTATCCTTTTCATTGACATATGAAACTTCTCTCTTATCATTATTCAAGGTCAAGGACACTTCTTCTTGGTTTGACACAGGGACATCTTCTATCCCTTTCAAAAGTGCAACTGCAGCTTCTTTATGCTCTTTTATCTTCAACATCTCCATCAGTGGGACTGGAAGTTTCATTTGAGTAATAGCATGCCTCATGTCAAACATAGGTAATTCAGAAGATACATCACCTATCCTTTTACCTTTCTTGGCATTATTAGTAACCACTTGTTTTTCTAATTTTGTTTCCTCTTTCTCCTTCTGAGCAGAAGAATATTCAGCTTGCTTTGCAACTTTCTTTTCTTTACCACCTTTGCCATGAGATTTTGCAACATTTTGTGGGGCATCCTCTTTAATGTAAATAAGAGCAAGTTTGCCTTGACCAGGCTCAACTGTTCTATTCCTCAGATTGTATGCACCTCTAGCCTGGTTTATTGCTGCTATGGTCAGGAATTTTTTTTCTTCATCGCTTGGTATTCTGAGATGGGGATGCTCCTTTTCATCACCCACTGCATTGATAGTTCTTTGTGATACAATACCAGTCTTATCATTTGAATCAAAGATCACTTGGGACTTGTATTCTAGGTATTTACTTCTTCTGTTTCTCACTTCTTCAACATATTCAATTTTTTCAGGAGACCATGAATAAGGCTTCCTTACAGTGAACATATTCACAATAGGACTTTCTTGTTCCTGACCTGCTTGATCACTTCCCTCCCCCATTTTATCAGCTAGGGCTTGCGCTACAACACATTGGTAAGAAGAATGAGGCATGTTGCAAGCGGCACACCAGGGAGTATTTTCCACATAATTTGTGCTATTTCTTTTCAGGGGATCAGGGGTTTCTTTTGTCTTTTGGTTTTCTTGGTTCTCAGAGATTGGCTTGCCATCTTTCCAATTTGTTCTGTGTGGCATGTCCCTCAAATTAGGTTGTTTATCATACCTTTGATATTGGTACTTATTGTCATGAAAACCTTTATCATTCTATCCATCTTAACAGTAAGATCCTTCACCACATTCACTAATTTATCAACCCTATCATCCCCCTTAATAGGTTTGCTTGCTTGTCCTTTCTCCTTTCATAATTTGCCATCCTCTCTCTTCCCCATTTTGCCCGAGGCTTGCTTATTACTCTCAATGTCTATTGCTGTTTTATAAGCCTCTCTCAAGGTATGAGGGTTCTTGTCTCTGAGAAGATAAGACATCTTCCCATCATCAACATTGAAATAGGTAGTTAGACATACTATTTCATCTAACCTTAACACTTGGAATAGCTTGTTCATAGCCTTTTGGAACCTATTGTTAAAATCTGACATGATCTCATTAGGGAATTTCTTAATGTTATTAAATTCATTCAACATGTAACCATAGTTAACATTGTTCTCTGTATTGTTCCCTAAAATATTTAACCAATTCTTCGCAAGATGCTATGCTATCATTAGGAAAATTCCTAAACCAATCCCTAGAAACATCTATCAAGAACTAAACAAAAAGCCTCATAATAACATCTTCATGTTCTATTTCAAAATGAGTAATCTTATCTATAAAAGCTTTTAAATGTTCTTCACATGTTATGACATTATTTCCTGTGAACCTAGGGATTCGATCTCTTACCTCATTGGGGATCATGTTAGGATGACCAAAGATGCCATCAAAGAAAAGAGGTATGAATCTGTCCAAATGGACATGTCTTCTTCGGAAACTTTCCAAAGTATTGTTTCCACTTGGTCCTGCTACACCTCCTTGATTTTGAGTATGCTGAGGGCCTCCTTGCTTTAGACCAGGGATTTGAGCACTTGGACCAGGACCAGACTATTGAGCACTTGGACTAGGACCACCTGGTGGAATCTATTGCATTGCCCCAGTATTAACAGGCATGGGGCTAATTGCAGTAGTATTGGTGGTAGCATGCACGAAAGCTATCCTCATCTTCATATCAACTGCAACAACCTCTAACTCCATCTTTTCTAGCTGCTTGGATAGATCTTCTTTAGCTTTTCTGGCTTGTTCAAGCTCTATGTCAACTTTAGACATTCCTACAGAGATAGTTTTACTTTCCTTAGGCTCATTATTACATTACTTTCCTTAGGCTCATTAATATGTATGCTAATAGCTTTTTGCTTGGCTTTATCTGAGATATCATTATCACTTTTCTTGAGCTTTGAATTTTGCTCAATCTCATGAGGGTGCAATTGCCTTATGACAGGTCCTTCTCATTCGTAGTCATCTTTTTAGGGCTTGATCTTTTATTTGCAACTTGTTGCCTTAGAGCCCCAGGATCACCAAACAAATCCATGTCTGGACCCTTAACATCTTCATTTAGGCTTTTAGCCTTAAGTTCATTTCTCCTTGTTTCTGCCAAGAGTTCTTCTCTCTTAGTTAACAAGTCATACAATTCTTGCTCATGCCTTTTTCTTGCATCTGCTATCTCTGTTTCTTGCTCATGCTTCTTTCTTCTTAAGGCTAGAACTTCCTCCCAATTTATATGAATCATAAGATGTTTCAGCAACAAATGTCTCTCCTGGTTGTTCTAGAGTTTCTTGTGTAGGAAAGAAGCCTGCATCTGTCATCTCTCCATCTCTGAAAGGATCAAAAGATATGTCAGCTCTATAAGGATCTATTGGCCTTGATTGTTTTGCACTCTCAGATGAAGATGACCTTCTCTCAGGGACAGGGTTTTCCATTCTCCCCTTTGAATTATTAGGGGAATTATGATTTTTTCCACCTCTCTTGAACCACTGTCTCCTTCTAGGTGTATGAAGCTCATCTCCTATATCTTTCTCAGGATTAGCTCTATAGTAAAACCTGGTGTTTCTTTGCCGAATCATTTTTAACTTAGACAAGTATTTTCAATATTTCAATATGCAAGTCACACTGGAATGCACAAAGTATAGAGTCGCCACCCACAACTAGTATGGGATAATTATTTAAGAACTGGTTAAGAAATGGAACAAAAGATGATTAGTCTCTATGAACTTGTAACCTTATTGCTAAAACCCACTTCTCTCCAATGTTTTTAGTTAGCTCGGTATTGGATCAAAAGTATTTGAAAAGATAATGCACCAGAAAATCTAGGACAAACTAAACATGCTTTACTTAAACCCTCCCCAGTAGAGTCGCCATTTTGTTAGCGACTCAGATGGGAAAGTGATATGATAATAGAACAATTAACTCCTTAGAGATGGCTAGCAAATTTTCACAAGATTTTAAACTTCCATCCCTAGCAGAGTCACATTTTGTTAGTGCTTTTTCTTGTAGAATCTCAATATAACAATTATTCTTGACTCTTAGATTCCCAATTCTTGATTCATACAAGTAAAAGTCTGATTGATGAGGATTTATCCTCCTTTGAGCTCCACAGACTCAGGCAGGTGTACCTTTCATAGTTTACTGCTTCTTAGTAAATTTAACAGTGGATCAAGGGTTACATTGATTTGTCTCTTGCCTTTTACTGCAACAATTCATAGCACATCTTGCAAATGAACAAAACCAACCTTATGTAGAGCTTAACAAGCCAGACCATGAACTTGACAAGGGAAAATAACAGTGAGATAAGGATTCCCTCTCCAAGGAATCAATAAAATGAACTGTATTCTTCAATACAATTGATAAACATAAATGTTCTTAATAATAAAAATGTAAAGGGTTATTTAGATTTAAGATTGATGATGATAACTACTAATCAAAACCTAGACCAGTGCCTAATCCAGGGCAAAGAGTCTGTTAGCACTTGAAAAAATCTGCTAGGTTTCAAGTGTTCTTTCCTTGTCTTTGTCTTTATTTCTGGCCTCTGTTCTAAAACCCTAAGTCTTGTTGAGTTACTTTCATGCAAAACCCTAAACCATTCAAGACATGTTATATTTTTAAGTTACTTTTCAAGCCACTTAAGTTTCAGAAAATCCCATGTGCACTTTATCATGTTTTGGTCTATCTCCTAGTTGCTTAATCGAAACAGAATATTCCTTTTCTTCTAGCGACTTTGCGCAACTCTTTATCTCCTAATCTCCGAACGCAATGGAATATGTTGTTTTCGTTACGAGATTATGTCCTGGCCATCAATTCAGTGATGATCTTGTGGATGTCGTTAAGTCTCTAAATGAAATGGTCAAGTACAAATATATTCAGAGACTCAACGCTGATCGTCGATGGAGATCAAGGATCTATGCTGTGCACGTAATATTTTAGAAGACTTAGGGTTGAGAAAATCATTTGGCGACTTAGAGACATGAAGAGATCTGCTGACCAGAGTTAATGACACAGGAGCATCTTGGGTCATTGGAAATCCCGCTCAACCCAAAAAAAAGATGTTTGTTTTTGTTTTGAAGCTGCTCGGGAAATACTCTTCTACTCAGGCTCTGTTTCTCGGTAAATCTTGTCTGTTGCTCGGGTTCTGTTTCTCGGGCATGCTTGTTTCTATCGCTCGGTAATGCTTAGTTCTGCTGCTCAGGTTTTGTTGCTCGGTTATGCCTATTTATTTTCTTGTTGCTCGGGTTTCTCTTCTGATGCTCGGGTTCGGTTGCCTATTGCTCGGGGTGTTCTTTGCCCGAGTCCCTCTGTTGCTCAGTCAACCTTTGCTCGAGATGCTTATTTTTAGGAGTTGGATCTTTGGTCGACTTCTTCATTTAATTTCCGTTGCTGAATTGATTTGGCTTCTCTGATTAGGATCTGTGTGGACCTAAATCTGGGTCTCTCTTATGGATTTTAGCGCCGACCTCTTTGGTGGACTCTTGTATATATTCTTTTGTATGTTCTTAGTTTAGATATCATTATTAGAGAGAGAAGGCAAATGTTCAGATATTGAGATCGAAGGTCTGTGACCTCTGTTGTATGAAGATCTTATTGTAATTCATTGAGTATTGAAACCGGGAAGGCCTTACAACTTGGCATGTAATGATTTTGATCAAGTTAATATAAAGGATATCTGCTGTTTCTTCCCTCCTCATGTTGTTGGCTTCCGCATTGGTTCTGTAAGGTGGTTTGGTAGTTGGGGGAGCCTTTGGTCCCTGCTCCTTGCCCTTCGTTGCGTCTGGTGGTATGAGAGCGTGGTGAGATCTAAGTTCCTTCTTGAAACCCTTACCCTAGTTGGTATTGTTGTGGGGTGGAAGATTGTGATCTGACCTACAATTGCGGAGGGATTCAAGATGGTTTGTGGGAGAGGAAATGCAGATCTAGGTTTACCTGATATGCTTAGACAGATGGCTACTAGATTGGAAACTGTTGAGACAGGCCAATGCAGAGGAAGACATCTTGATGATGTTAGTGATAATGAAATTGAAGAGGTTCAAGGTGAAGCTGCACCTGCACCTACACCTGTGATGAATCAGGAAGAAGAGAGATTCCTGCGAGCTTTAACAAGTTTAAAATCCACACCTCAGTTTAATCCTCCCGAGTATAGTGGAAAATTGGATTCTGATGAATTGATTGACTGGATAACTGAGATAGAAAAGTATCTTGAATATGAAAATGTGGCAGAGGATAAGAAGGTAAAGATTGCAAGCACAAAGTTGAAAGGTCATGCATCCTTAAGGTGGGAATATCTGCAATTGGATCAGAAGAAGAAAGGTAAAGACAAAATCAAGGTATGGGATAAGATGGTAAACAAATTGAAAGGCAAGTTTCTACCTTGTGATTATCAGATTAACCTAATCCGGCAAATACAAAGTTTGAAGCAAAAAGACAAATCAGTAAAAGACTATACTGAAGAATTCTCTAGATTGGACGTCAGATCTGGACATGTGGAATTTGAAGTGGAAAGAGTAGCAAGATACCTGAATGGCTTGAGAAGTTCTATACAGGATGAAATCAGTTTGGTCAAGATGGAAAGCATTGAGGAGGCATACCAATTTTCCCTAAAAGCTAAAGAAAATTTGAATAGAAGATATGAACACATACAAAGAGGTAGAGGTGGTAGATTCCCTAGAGGAAGAAGTAGATCTCATGGTGAGAACAATATATCTGAATCAGACAAGTCAAATTCAGATACATGTGAAGACAATGAAAAGACTGAATGGAAAGGTGGAAATTCATAACAAGGAAGAGGTAATTACTCCAGAGGTGGTTATAACAGAAAGGGATTCCAAGTTACTTGTTACAATTGTGGTGAAGAAGGACATAAATCCTTTGAGTGTACACATGCAAGCAAGAAATTCAGTAGTAGCAGAAATGCATTGGTGCAAGATGAGTCACCAAATGAAGTTGAAAAGGAAGGAAATTTCATGATCCTAAGGATACTATGGAGTGAGAAGGATAAGAAAGATCCTGTCAGGAAAAGTTTGTTCAAGACCAGATGTAGAGTTGCAGATAAAGTTTGGAAGGTGATTGTTGACAGTGGAAGCTCGAAGAATCTGGCATATGAGGAAATAATTGCAAATTTGCAATTGGAGAGGATGAAACACCCAAAACCCAATCAGATCTCATGGATCAAGGATGATCATACATTAATGGTGAGTGAACAATGTGTTGTGAATCTGAAAATTGGAAAGTACTATGATAATTAGGTGTTGCGTGATATTATGCCTATGGATTGTTGTCATATTTTGTTAGGTAGACCTTGGCAATATGATAGACATGCTATACATGATGGAATATTGAATAGATATTCTATTTGGGTTGATGGTAAGAAACAAGTTTTGTTACCTTTGGTTGAAGAATCTGTTGGTGAGATATGTACATCTGTTAAAGTTTGTTTGATGGAAGGTAGACAGTTTGTTAAAGATTTGAAAAGAAATGATATTTGTTATGCTTTTATTCCTAACAAACCGAGTAAGAATACAGAGGATGACATTCCTGTAGAAGTTGGAAAGTTACTGAGTACAAGGAGATAATTTCAGATAATGTACCTGATGGTTTGCCACCAATGAGAGATATCAGTCATTGTATGGATCTGATTCCTAGAGTTAGTTTACCGAACAAATCACCACATCAGTTAACACCTACCAAAAATGAAGAGCTGAATCGACAAGTTCATGAATTATTGAACAAAGGCTTGATCCGAGAAAGTTTGAGTCAATGTGTAGTGCCTGCTGTATTAGCACCTAAGAAGAATGAAGAATGGTGAATGTGCACTGATTCCAGAGCAATCAATAAGATCACAGTAAAGTATAGGTTTCCTATACCGAGAATGGACGACATAATGGATTGTTTGAGTGGAGCAAAATATTTTACCAAAATTGATTTGAAAAGTGGATATCATCAGATCAGAATCAGAGAAGGAGATGAATGGAAGATTTCTTTCAAGACAAAGGAAGGTTTGTATCAGTGGTTGGTTATGCCCTTTGGTTTAACTAATGCACCGAGTACATTCATGAGATTAATGAACGAAGTTCTGAAGAAATTCCCGAATAAGTGTGTATTGTATATTTGGATGATATTCAGATATTCAGTAAGACTAGAGAAGAACACTTGATGCACATAAGACAAGTGTTGCAAAGATTGAAAGAAGAAAAGTTGTTGATAAATCTGGAGAAGTGTTCCTTCATGAAATAAGAGCTTGTGTATTTAGGCTTTGTGATTTCAGTTGATGGTTTGAAGATGGATCCTTAGAAGGTTGAAGCTATATTGAGTTGGTCTACACCTGAAAATGTCACTGAGGTAAGATCATTTCATGGATTGACAAGTTTTTACAGGAATTTTATCAGAAATTTTAGTTCTATTTGTAATGCTACGACTGAGACAATGAGAGGAGACAAAAAATAATTCAAATGGACACATGGAGCTGATAAGAGTTTTGAAGCTTTGAAGCTAAAGGTTGCTGAATTACCTGTGTTAGCATTACCTGATTTCAATAAGGTATTTCAAGTTGAATGTGATGCAAGTGGAAGTGCAATTGGAGCTGTGTTAACTCAAGGAGGTAAACTTGTTGCTTTCTTTAGTGAAAAGTTGAATGATGCAAAAAGGAACTATTTTGTCTATGATCAGGAGTTCTATGCTATTGTACAAGCTATGAAGAAGTGGAGACATTATTTGATGCCAAATGAATTTGTGTTGTATACTGATCATAAGGCTTTACAATATTTGGGTAGTCAAAATAAATTGAATCAGAGACATATGAAATGGGTAGAGTATTTGCAGAGTTTCACATTTGTGATTAAGCATAAGAGTGGAGTTTCTAACAGAGTTGCTGATGCATTGAGTAGAAGAAGATCTTTGTTGACTGAAATGAGAATTGAAGTTCTTGGTTTTGATGACATGAAGAATTTGTATGAAAATGATCCCGATTTCTCAGAGCAGTGGAGAGTGTGCATAATGCCTAATTCAAATCAATCAAGTATGAAGAGTATTTCATTCAGGAAGATATGTTGTTCAAAGGTATGCAGTTGTGCATACCAAGAGGTTCAATGAGAACTAATTTGATTAAGGAGAAACATAGCAGTGGATTGGCTGGACACTTTGGTATTGATAAAACATTGAGTTTGCTGAAGGAGAGGTATTTTTGGCCTCAATTGTATAAGGATGTTCAGAAATTTGTAGGAAGTTGTGGAGTTTGTCAAGTTGCAAAGGGAGTAAGTCAGAATACTGGTTTGTATACAACTATTACTGTTCCCGAGAAACCTTGGAGTGATATCAACATGGATTTTGTTCTTGGCTTACCTAGGACAACAAGACGTAATGATTCCATATTTGTTGTTGTGGATAGATTTTCTAAGATGGCACATTTCATACGATGTAGGAAAACATTAGATGCAGTACATATAGAAGATCTTTTCTTTAAGGAAGATTGCATGTGTTACCAAGGAGTATCATCTCTGACCGAGACAATAAGTTTGTTAGCTATTTTTGGAGAACACTTTTGAAGAAGTTGGATACTAAGTTAAAGTTTAGTTCTACATTTCATCTACAGACTGATGGAAAAATATAGGTTGTAAACCAAATTTTGGGTAATTTGTTGAGATGCTTAGTTGGAGACACACCAAATAATTGGGATTTGATACTGGCACAAGCAGAATTTGCATACAACAGTTTTGTGAATAAAAGTACTGGAAAAACACCTTTTGAGATTGTTCATGGCACACAACCGAGAGGTATATTAGATTTGAGAGATACGTTTGGAGAAGAGAAAATAAGTGTTGAAGCAGAAGAATTTGCAGAATTTATGAAGACATTACATGAAGATGTAAAACAAAAGTTGGAAAAGAGCAATCAGAAATACAAAGATGATGCAAACAGATCAAGAAGACATAAAACTTTTGAAGTTTGTGATGCTGTAATGGTTCATTTAAAGAAGGGCAAATTTCCTATTGGAACATATGGTAAACTGAAGATGAAGAAATTTGGTCTTTGCAAAATACTGAGAAGATTTGACAGTGGAAATACTTATGAAGTTGAATTACCCGATGACATGGATATATCACCTATATTCAATATTTCAGACTTGTATGAATATAATGAACCTGATGAAGAAGTCACAATCAAGTGATTATCCTAAGAAGTAGATAGAGGAAGTTGAAAATATTTTGAAACAAAGTGTTGGCAGAAGCACAAGAGGAAATGAATACATGGAATATCTGGTAAAATGGAAGAACATACCGATTGAGGACTCATCTTGGATTTCTCAATCTAATTTGGATTCATTTCAGGTTGGACCTGATACATTATTCGGGAAATCATTTCTTGTAACCCCAGGTGTCTGATGCAGGAGCAGCTTGGGTCATTGGCAATCCTGTTGAACCAATTTTTTTTTTTTTTGAAGCTGCTCGGGAAATAATCTGCTACTCAGGTCAGTTGCTCGGTAAAGATTGTCTGCTGCTTGGGTTATGTTGCTCGGGCATGCTTGTTTATGTCGCTCTGTAATGGTTAGTTCTGCTGCTTGGGTTCTGTTGCTCGGGCATGCTTATTTATTTTCCTGTTGCTCAGGTTTCTCTTCTGATGCTTGGGTTCTGTTGCCTGTTGCTCGGGGTGTTCTTTGCCCGAGTCCCTCTGTTGCTTGGTCAACCTTTGCCCGAGATGCTTATTTTTGGGAGTTGGATCTTTGGCCGACTTCTTCATTTAATTTCTGTTGCTGAATTGATTTGGGGTCTCTCATTGGGATCTGTGTGGACCTAAAGCTGGGTCTCTCTTATGGATTTGAGCGCTGACCTCTTTGGTGGACTCTTGTATATATTATTTTGCATGTTCTTAATTTGGATATCATTCTTAGAGCAATAAGGAAAATGTTCAAATATTGAGAGCGAAGGTCTGTGACCTCTGTTGTATGAAGATTTTATTGTAATTCATTGAATATATGGCCGAAACTGAGAAGGCCTTACAACTCGACATGTAATGATTTTGAGCAAGTTAATATATAGGATATCTGCTGTTTCTTCTCTCCCCGTGTTGTTGGCTTCTGCATTGGTTTTGCAAGGTGGTTTGGTAGTTGGGAGAGCCTTTGGCCCCTGCTCCTTGACCTTCCTTGCGTTACTTAAAGTGCAGGTTAAAGACTAGTTAAAGGCCAAGGACAAGGATGAATTAAAGTATAGGCAAGTTTGCTTAGATAGTGCTGCGGGCGTAAAGCCTTATGAAGAAGATGTGCACGATCTAACCTTTAAGCCATTAAGCCTGAGTGACATCTGGCAGTTGTGACATCATGATCCTGGGGTCGTTGAGGCAGTTAAATAAGCGTCAAGTTAAAGAAGATCTAATGGTTGACTTAAAGGCTTGAAGTGGAGATGCAGTCGATCTAGTGTTCAAGCCATTAATCCATAACGACGCATGGCGGTTGGTGGGACTTGATCAACACTAAAGAAATGTTAAGGATATGCTAGACTCATCTTGATTGTGCGGTTGACATGCTTGCTTAATCAAAAGATGTTGAAGATCTACTCATTAAGACATCGCGCCTAGGTGATGTGTGTATGTCTATGGTTAGAGGTGCCCAAGGATCTTTTTCCCACATTGTTTATGCTAAGCAAATTCTTCATGTTTTTATGTCCGAGCACTCAATGCTTAAGTGCCGAAAGGCATGTGCCTTTTGGAAGACACCTCGGTGGACAAGAGGTGACATGGAGGGCAGTTGGCGGAGAGGGAAGGATAATTTTGTGGGCCAGCACTCACGTGACGTGGTCAGTGCAATGACAGGTGTCAGCAGTGCGCTATGGTGTGATCCTATTCATGACGGGTCCAGTCAGACCACACAATGGCGTAGGTGCTAACATGTGGCAGACCGACAGGTGGCAGGGCCATGTAGGATGATGAGGTGGCATAGGTCCCAACAAATCAGGTGGTGCCACGTGGCATAGGCGACGAGGTAGATGGTGGGATCGGTTAGGTGGATTGAATGAAAGGGTTATGCATGGAAGTGTTGGCAAAGGTAAAGATGGGAAAAAGAAGTCTGATCCCGTGGTTTGTTGCCATCGCATGAAGGGAAGATATGCATCGCACGATGACAAAAAACATGACACGCGTCCGGGTCGGTGATAAGGAATGTGGGGCATATGCAGGAAGGGTAAGGACATGTGGGTCTAGGGCCCAATTGAGAGATGCCACGTGGACATCAATATAAGTTGACCAGGATTAAGTAATCTTCTTTTTTTTTACTTGGTGCCCGGGTGAGTTAAAGTGGATCTACGGCTGCATTTTAAAGGATAAAAAGGTTTCAAATCTTAGTTGTTGATGGGAATTTCGCGCCAGGGACTAGCCGTTGTAACTAAATTTTCAAAATCTTTCTCAGAGGGTTTCCAGTCATGGTTGCATGTTCTCAGACCTGGAGGGTAGTGGCTCGATGTCTTCTTTCCCTATGATCAGTTTTAATGGTACCGTTTGAGTGGCTGGGGATGTTTTCTATGGTCCTGGAAGCATTCAATGCAATATGGTGGTCTCATATGTTTCTGGTCTACTTATTTTGGGATGTTTCTTCCCATGCCGTGAGTGCTTTGCATTTATGAGATTAGATTTTTTCGTGTGACTTGGCGAGTGGTATGTCAGGTCATATCTTTTCGTTACCTTTTGGAGAAAGATTAGCTGGGAAAGAAGGACTGTTCTTAATTGCTGGGAAGGGCTGCTGTCAGAAAAAACCTCTTCTAAGATTTTCCTTCCATTTTTCCCTCTCTTTTCTCGGTTGTAGGGGTTCCATAATTTTTGGCTTCTAAGTGTGAATACATGATTTTAATTCAAGGGATATAGCAGATTCGTGTTAGACTGTAATTCATGATAAGATAGGTAGTTCTTTGATCTTTTGCAAGTTATTGAATGGTGTAATGATTTGGCCATATTATTACAGATTTTTGACTCATTATACTTAAAATAGTTATCTCAGTTTCAAGTTTCTCCTTGGTGTTCATTGTATGAGTTTTGGATTTTCTAATCCATTACATAGAGTTATCTGTGTATATTTTCTAGTCCATAGTTCTGATCTAAGATCAGATTAAATACACTTTGGATATGACAGATTCATTTGGTGTAATTACATAAGTATCTTATAAGTAAGTGTATGATCTGAGATATTTGTGTTTATGGCTATGAGTCTTTGCCAATAGGTAGTCTTCTTTTTCAGTATTTGCATTGAAGGATTGCCCAATGGGTAAGGCACTAATGAAGAGCTAGTTTACTCTTTGTTGATGCGTGTTTGATGAAGTTTGGTTATGTTATGCCTTTTAAACACCACAACCATATTCAAGTCCCTATTAGTTGTGGTTGGTGTTTGTTGTCCCATATGGTAATTGAGAGTCAATGAATGTTTTGTTAGCATTTAACACTTTCTTATCATAGATCTGTTGTTTAAATCCAGAGATAGTAATGAGTTGTCAAAGTTATATCAATCTAGATTGGGTGCACTCGCCTTGGTTTAACAGAACCAAAAGTGCTAAGGACAGTCTTTTCCCTATAGTTGGTCCAATTGTCTTGCAGAGCTTGCATACTTGGAGCTAACCTCTCCTAACATGAGTCTCAAGGCATACTAGTAGCTTTAAGTAGCATACACATTTTCAAACACCAACAAAATGGTGACTCTTCTAGGGACTAGAGTGTAGTATAGTGTCCTAATTCACCAGTAAGTTGACCATTGGAAGTATAGAGTTACCTTGTTGATTATCCTTTGTCCTGTGAGTGTTTTTTCTGCCATTTTTCATTCTGGTAAGTGTTGTATTTTCCTAACTTGTTGGGTGGTGACTCTCAGAATTCTCTGCAGCATTGCTGAGTAACATATTTAATTTTATACACTTTTTCTTGACATGAGTCATAGGAACACCAGGGCTTACGAGAAGAGACATCCTGAAGACAAGATGGAGGATGAGTTTCCAACTACCTCTAAGGATAATCATCCAAGGGAAGGAAATAAAAATAGAACTGTCCCTCAAAATGAGAGACAAGTGGAGAACACAAGAATAGAAGAACCAATCCAGCGTAGTCATGAAGGCAATGCATCAGAGTATGAAGAAGCGGCTGATTTGGGATTGGGCGCTTATCAAGATTATCATTCTCCTAGTGAGAAGGAGATTTCAGAATCTGATACTACTCTCCCTGATTCTAATAGTGTGACAGAAGAGATTGCTGAATTGGATAGGAGAATCCACGAACAAATTGCCATCAGACAAAGAAGAGAAAAAGAAAAGGAAGATAAGATCAGACATGACCAAAGTTTGCTTGAGAAAAAGAAGTGGCAATTGGTGAGGTTGGAGGCGATGCACTAGGTTGGAGAACCTGAACAAGCCGGAGAGGAACCTGTCATCCGGCTAGTTCTCATTACCCAAGAACCTAAGAATAAAGGTAAGAAAAAGGTGATAGGCGTTCAAATAGATGAACTTGTGAATCCCAAGGTTCCAGTAGATCGAATGTCCAAGTTGGATACTGATCTGAAAGGGCTAGAATGGAGAAATAAATCATACCTAAAGAGCTGGGAAAGGCCGATTTGGAGGCTGCTGCTCTAGAAATGAAGAAGAAGATGGATTTTCTCAGAGAGACTTCTAAGCCCATTGGTGCTGAGGTAGCTGCAACATCACATGCTAAGGTATCTGCTTCCAGATTGACAACCCTTTTCCAAGGAGACCAACTCATGTAGAAAGGTACAAACAATTTTTTTTCATTGATATTCTTGGTTATCCAAATGTTGTTCCAAATGAAATCAGAGATAAACTTCCCAAGTTTGCTAGGAATAATGTTATTACTTGTGAAGAACAATTGAAAATGTTTATTGATATGATGGATGACTATGAGATCATGCATGAAGATTTATTAATGAAGCTATTTGTGCAATCTGTAGTTGAAGATGCTAGGGATTGGTTTAGGGGTTTGTCTTTTGGCTCTATAGGGTCCATGAATGAGTTAGAGAGCTATTTTAAGGAACAATATGGTGATAAGACAAATGAAGGTTTTATGTTAAATGAGTTCAATAACATCAAGAAACATCAAAATGAAGATGTTGAATTTAATACAAGATTTCAAAAAGCCATGCATAAACTTTTCCAAGTTTTAAGGCTTGATGATAAGGTTTGTCTTGCAACTTATTTGAATCCCTTTGATTCAAAAATGGGTTACCTCGTTAGAGATAAGAATCCCAGGACTCTCAGAGATGCCTATAAGACAACAATGAATATTTAGACAAATAAGAGAGTGTCAGGGAAGTTGGGTAGAAGAGAAGATTGGAAGCCTGCTAGGAGAGAGTCATATAGGCCTTTTGCTGCTAAGCCTAAAGATGAGGTAAATATGAACCAAATTTTAAGTTCCATTAAGGATTTAAAATCTGCAGAAAACAAGAATGTTAGGGCTCCAAATAATGATAGCAGGCCTATCATCAATTATTTTAATAGGCAACCAATAATGCAAAACTATCTTTATACTACCGAATGGAAAGATGGGAAGCCTATTCTCCCACAAAGAAAATACAAGCCTGATGGTAAAACTCCTGATCCTTTACAAAGAATTCTATCAATGCATGTGATGATGTCTCATGGTGCTCGACTTGTCAATCCCCACACAACCCTGATTATTTTGCAATTGCTTTGAATATATTTGCAAGTGAGGCACAACACGAAAGAAAAGAAGAGGATGAACTATATGATGACAGTGGTTGTGCAATGACTTCTTCACTTCTGAAAAGTGAAGAAGAATCTGATGAGGAAAATGAAGGTCAATACTTGTTTTCATCTAATTAAGAGGAAGAAAGAATTGATGACATAAGGTGCAAGGAGTAACTACAATTTGAGAAAACGTACAGTGGGAAATGCTGATGGCAGACCCTCTGGTATTTTTGTTAGACAGGCATGAGCAAACATTGAGCAAGCACTAAGAAAAGAAAAGCTGGTTGAAGGTATCAAGATAACAAAGGTCAGGAAAGGAGATAAGCCTGATAATCCAATTGTTGTCCACAAGGTAAAAGTAAAGACACCAGAGATAAGTGTTCCATCTTTTCAGGGGGATAGCAAAAGGATTGAGCCAAGCCTTGCTACTCAAGTTGAAGATGGGAATGTTGTTACTTTGAAGCAAGGCATTTTTGATTTGAAATATACTCCAGTTGATATGGGGCATTTGTTGTCACAAATCACAATCAAAGTTCCACTCTTGGAGATGATTGGGATTGAGGAACACAAAGAAAAAACCGTAACAATAGTGAATAACATCTGTTCTACAAGAATGCAGGAGAAGGAAGAGGTTGAGAAAATGGGAAAATCAAAGAATAAATCTGATAACAATGTGAAAGAATCAGTGGTGATTGTCTCAAAAACCCCCCAGGTTTTCTTAAGTACAAGTCATGTGAGCACTCCTTTAGGAGCTGTCGATCCATTTTTCTTGACTTTGGTCATAAACGGTAAGAGGCTAAAGAATTGCATTACATACTCTGGAGCATAAAATACTGTCATGTCGGTAGAAATAATGAAGTCATCAGGACTGCAGGTTGATTCTCCTCATGGGAGATGTCAAGCAATGGACTGTAGAGAAGTACCTGTCACAGGTACCATCAAGGCTCTACCTTATAGGCTAGTTGCATGCCCAGAGAAGATGCTAACAATCAGTGTGTTAGTAGTGGATATTCCTTCTCAGTATGGAATGCTCGTATCAAGGAAGTGGAGTGCCTCAATGGGAGGGAGTATTCAATGTGATCTCTCATTTGAAACCTTTGATATTATTGGTCAAAGTGTTAAGGTATCCAGAGAAACAAGAACTCCTCACATGATTGAGGAAAGTGATGATAATAATATGAATTGTTTCTTGGATATTGACATTGGATCTTTCCAAGTCCATGATGGGAAGGTTGGGGTAGAAAGTCAACATGTGTTATTTACTGAAGAAAAAGATATTCTGGCAGACAACAATGACTAGTGGACAATGTACTTTGATGACGCAAGCTCAAAGGAAGGAGCAGGTGTAGGTTCAGGAGTTCCGTTAATAACTCCTAGTGGTAAGACCTACAAGTTCTCATTCACTTTGCTGTTCACATGTACTAATAATATTGCATAGTACGCGACCTTGTTGATTGGACTAAGATTGGCTTCAAGACACAATATAAAGAATCTCAGGGTAATTGTAGATTCTGAATTGGTAATCTCTCAAATAAGGTCTAAATATGCTTCAAAAAATCAGAGACTAAAACAGTATATGAATGCTGTATGGGATGAAATAGAAAATTTTGATGCTTTTGGCATTGACTGGATGGGTAGGAATCAAAACAAAATGACAGATTTGTTGGCCAACATTGCTTTATGACAAGAAGATGTTACTTTTGCAGGGATCTCTAAGATTGAAGTTCAATCCAAACCTTCTATCCCAGATAATATTGAAAGTTGGCAAGTTTTTGAAGATGATTTAGATATTCTGAGATTTTTGTACTGTGAACCAGATTTTGGAAACAAAGAAATGGACTTCAGTGGGTATGTAGAGACTGTGGATGGTAAGGATATTGTTGTTGGCAAAGAGGTTCTGCAACTAAAGTCAAACATAGTTCCCAAAGGATTGGTTGTGCTCTAGAAAGATTTTGACAATAAGGACAAGTCCTATTCTGCAAGGACTGTGAACAAGCCCGAGGACTTAGAGGAAGTGAATTTGGGGACATATGAAGCTCCTAAGAAGGCATACATTGGTAAAAAGTTGTCCTCTAAACTCAAAGAGTTATTTGTTAGCCTTGTCAATAAATATAAACATGTATTTGCATGGTCTTATGATGACTTAAAGACATACAAAGAGGATCTTTCCCAACATGAGATTCCTTTAAAGGAAGGCACAAAACCTTTCATACAGAAATTAAGACCTATCAATCCCACCCTAGCACCCAAGATGCAAGAAGAATTGAAGAAGATGAGGGATGCTAGAATAATCAAACCAATAAGACCTTGAACATGGATATCAAATTTGGTATCAGTAAGAAAGAAAAATGGTGATATTAGACTTTGTGTAGACTTCAGAAACTTGAACATCAATTCATTAAAGGATAACTATGGGTTTCCTAACATGGAAGCTATGTTACAAAGAGTCACTGGATCAGAATTGATGTCTATGTTGGATGGATTTCAGTGTACAATCAGGTCATGGTCAAGGAATCAGAGTAGTTCAAGATTGCATTCACCACACCATGGGGCATTTATGTGTATGTCAGAATGCCTTTTGGCTTGACAAATGCTGGAGCAACATTTCAAAGAGCCATGGATGTGGGATTTGCAGATTTTATAAATGATTCTTTAGCAGTATACCAAGATGACCTTACTGCCTATTCAACAAAACAAGAACAACATTGTGGTCATCTTGAGAGAATTTTTATAAGAGCACTGGAATATGGGGTTTCTTTTAACCCAAAGAAGTGTGTTTTTGGGGTGACAGAGGGAAAGCTTTTGGGGCACATTGTGTCTAGAGATGGAGTAAGAATTGAACCTGAAAGGATAGATGCAATTGACAAGATCCCTTAGTCTAAGAATGTCAAGGGCATTCAATCCTTCTTTGGACATGTAAACTTCTTGAGGAGATTTATTACTCACTTTGCTGAAACCAGTATTCCAATCTCAAGGATGATGAAGAAAGGAGCCAAGGTAGAGTGGGATCAAGAAGCATGCAAGGATTTTTCAGGTATCAAGCAGGTTATCAAGGATGCTCTAGTCCTAAGAACACCAGATTATGGTAAGCCTTTGCAAATCTTCTCGTTTGCTTCATATAATTCTGTTGCTGCAGTGTTATTACAAAAGAATTCAGAGGGCTTTGAACAACCCATTTCTTTTTTCAGTAAGTCCTTGTAAGCAACAAAACTTAAATATAACATCATGGAAAAGTAAGCTTATGCTTTAGTCAAAGTTGTTAAAGCTTTTAGGTGTTATTTGGTAGGAGCAACTATAATTGCTTATGTGCCTAGTGTTGCCGTGAAAGATACTTTAGTCCAACTAAAAGTGTGTGGGAGAAGATGTAGATGGATAAACAAGATTCAAGAATTTAACATTGATATCCATATTATGAAATTGGTTAGAGGCATGGGACTTGAAAAACTCATGGCTCAAATAAATTTGGATGCCAATCACATAAATATATTGGAGGAGGACCAAAGGCCCTATATTTGTGATATGGATTGCTGTGACTGGTATAAGGATATTGTTGGATATCTGTAGAAAATGGTGTTGCCCCCTGACGTGGACGAAAACAGGAAAATGACAGTTAAGTTGTATGCTGTTAAGTATGCAATAATTTAGGGACAATTATGGTGGAGGAGCAATGATAGAATATTGCTCAAATGTGTGGATTTTGACAGATCTAAGAGCTTGATGGAACAAATGCATGGTGGTGCATGTGGAGGCCATTACATGGCTAAGACTACTGCACACAAAATTATTAGATTTGTTTTTTGGTGGCCAACTATCTTCAAAGATGTCCACAATTATGTTAAGAAATGTGACGCTTGCCAAAGATTTGCAGGTAGGCTCATGTTTTGGGGAAATTTGCCTTTGAAGCCTGTTATAATGGAATCACCTTTTCAAAAATGGGGAATGGACTTCATTGGTAAGATTTCAAACAAGTCAAGTGGAGGTCATTCATGGATTCTAGTAGCAACTTATTACTTTACTAAATGGGTTGAAGCAATCCCCACCAGAAAAGCTACTAGTAAGACTGTGATTGATTTCATGCTGCAAAATGTCTTGACTAAATTTGTTGAAGAGTATGATGAAGAGATGGATGATGATATGAGCATTAGAATGGATGATTTGATAGAACTAGATGAATCAAGAAGGGATGCACATGACAAGAATGTTCAGTTGCAGTTGCAGTATAAGAATTTGTTTGACAAAAGAACAATTGTCAGAAGTTTTGAAGTTGATGACTTGGTCTTGATGTGGAATGCCAGACTTGAAGATAAAGGAAAACATGGTAAGTTCGATCCTATTTGGCTTGGACCATATATTATTGACAGTAAATGGGGTTCAGATTCTTATATTCTTAAAGATTTGGTCGAAAATGTTTTGGAATTGCTAGTTCATAGACAATTCTTAAAATTCTACTTCTCTTGAAAGTCTCAGATCCATGAGCAGTAGGTTGTAAATAGGTCAATGTAGTTTTAGGGTGTGTGTTTTAGGATAGTTTATTTCCGGTAGGTGGTTTGCTTATCGCAGAGAATCCTGAATCCTTGCTATGCCTGCGAGAGACATACATCCCCAGATGGAGCCACTGTTAGCACTTGAAAAAATCTGATAGGTTTCATGCCTTCTTTCCTTGTCTCTGCCTTTATTTCTAGCCTCTATCCTAAAACCCTAAGTCTTGTTGAGTTATTTTCATGCAAAACCCTAAACCATTCAAGACATGTTATATTTTTAAGTTACTTTTCAAGCCACTTAAGTTTCAGAAAATCCCATGTGCGCTTTATCATGTTTTGGTCTATCTCCTAGTCGCTTAATCAAAACCAAATAATCCTTTTCTTCTAGCGACTTTGCGCGGCTCTTTATCTCCTAGTCTCCGAACACAATGGAATGTGCTATTTTCATTCCGAGATTATGCCATGGCCATCGATTCAGTGATTATCTTGTGGATGTCGTTAAGTCTCGAAATGAAATGGTCAAGTACAAATATATTCAGAGATTCAACGCTGATCGTCGATGGAGATCAAGGATCTACGGTGTGCACGTAATCTCTGACCAGACTCAGGGTTGAGAAAATCATTTGTCGACTTAAAGACATGAAGAGATTTGCTGACCAGAGTTAAAGTGCAGGTTAAAGACTAGTTAAAAGCCAAGGACGAGGATGAATTAAAGTACATGAAAGTCTAAGATGTGGCAGACCGACAGGTGGGAGGGCCAAGTAGGATGTTGAGGTGGCAGAGGTCCTAGCAAATCAGGTGGTGCCATGTGGCATAGGAGACAATGTAGATGGTGGGATTAGTCAGGTCGATCAAATGAAAGGGTGACGCGTGGAAGCGTTGGCACAGGTAAAGATGGTAAAAAGAAGTCTGATCCTGTGGTTTGTTGCCATCACATTAAGGAAAGATGCAGGGAAGATATGCATCACGCGATGACAAAAAACTTGACACGCATCCAGGTCGGTGATAAGAAATGTGGGGCCTATGCAGGAAGGGTAAGGATAGGTTGTTCTAGGGCCCAATGGAGAGATGCCACGTGGACGTCAATAGAAGTTGACCGAGATTAAGTAATCTTTTTTTAACTTGGTTTCCAGGTTACTTAAAGTGCATCTACAACTCCGTTTTAAAGGATAAAAAGGGTTTCAAATCTCAGCCGTTGATGGGAATTTTGCCCCAGGGACTAGCCGTTGTAACTGAATTTTCAAAATCTTTCTCAGAGGGTTTCCAGTCATGGTTGCGTGTTCTCAAACCTACAGGGGAGTGGCGCGAGGTCTTCTTTCCCTATGATCAGTTTTAATGGCGCTGCTTGAGTGGCTGGGGATATTTTCTATGGTCCTAGAAGCATTCAATGCAGCTTGGTGGTCTCATATGTTGCTGGTCTACTTATTTTGGGATGTTTCTGCCCATGCCGCGAGTGCTCTGCATTTATGAGATTAGATCTTTTCTTGTGACTTGGCGAGTGGTATGTCGGGTCAGATCTTTTCGTTATATTTTGGAGAAAGATTAGCTAGGAAAGAAGGACTGTTCTGAATTGCTGGGAAGGATTGCTAAGTGTGAATCCATGATTTTAGTTGTAGGGGTTCTCTTTTCTCGGTTATAGGAGTTCCATAATTTTTGGCTTCTAAGTGTGAATCCATGATTTTAGTTCAAGGGATATAACAGATTCATGTTAGACTGTAACTCATGATAAGATAGGTAGTTCTTTGATCTTTTGCAAGTTATTGAATGGTGTAATCATTTGGCCATATTGTTACAAATTTTTGACTCATTATACTTAATATAGTTATCTCAGTTTCAAGTCTCTCCTTGGTGTTCATTGTATGAGTTTTGGATTTTCTAATCCATTACATAGAGTTATCTATGTATATGTTTTATTCCATAGTTCTGATCTAAGATCAGATTAAATACACTTTGGATATGACATAGATTCATTTGGTGTAATTACATAAGGATCTTATTTGTAAGTGTATGAACTGAGATATTTGTGTTTATGGCTACGAGTCTTTGCCAATAGGTAGTCTTCTTTTTCAATATTCACTTTGAAGGATTGCCGAATGGCTAAGGCACTGATGAAGAGCTAGTTTACTCTTTGTTGATGCATGTTTGATAGAGTTTGGTTATGTTATGCCTTTTAAGCATCAAAACCATATTCAAGTCCCTATTACTCGTGGTTGTTGTTTGTTGTCCCATATGGTAATTGAGAGTCAATGAATGTCTGGTTAGCATTTAGCACTTTCTTATCATAGATCTGTTGTTTAAATCCGGAGTTAGTAAGGAGCTGTCAAAGTTATATCAATCTGGATTGGGTGCACCCACCTTGGTTTAACAGAGCGAAAAGTGCAGAGGGCAGTCTTGTCTCTATAGTTGGTGCAGTTGTCTTGCAGAGCTTCCATACTTGGATCTAACCACTCCTAACATCAGTCTCAAGGCATACTGGTAGCTTTAAGTAGCATAAACGTTTTCAAACACCAACATAGTCAATTGAGATATACATTTACATAAATTAATTAATTGAAACACACACGAAACACAGATGGAGTGCCTTACAAACCAACTTCTCATTCCCACACCCATGTATCAAATTCTTACACTAATATCTAGCCCTCTAGAGCTACTCATAAGATTTACTCCCTCCTTGAAAGAATCTCACAAATAGTCACACAATTACCTTATAACCAATATATTTAAAATGCCTTATAGATTAAACATACAAGAGTATAAACATAAACACAAGAAAATATCATTGATGTGGAACATGAAACTCCATTGTATTATATTAAAATATTTATGCTTCAATACATTTAGAGAGACAAAAAGCTTGAAAATAGACAAAATTTAGAAGTTTGCCTCGCAGTTCTGAATTCACCATCCTTTACAATATCTTACAACTTGCTATATATAGTTAGCACTAGCCATCTTGGAATCCTTAAAGAGAAAGGATTCAACAAGCTTCATATGGCTAGGCAAAACCTAAAAAGTTACTAGAAGACAAAAATACAGTTATATATTCAGTCGGTGGAGAAGAAACACTTGAGTATCTGATTTGAAATGATTCAAAATCCTTGGTAGTTAGCACCTTTGTACGTAGATATTCTTGGTAACCTCTTGAGGTTGTTGTGAGACCTAGTGACCGCCAATACAAGCTAACTTACACTAGTCTTGCTGATGATCACCCTCCCTGTGCTCATTAATCAGGTGCCAGGTGCCACTTTACTCTTCATCCATCACATCCAAGTCAATAGTTTTTGATTTTTCCTTCTTCAGCTTGGTGACGTTATCCCATTGTGTAACTTCAGCCTCTGAAGGCCAATTAAAACTTAGTAAGCTTTGTAAGTGTTTTATTTGCCTCTCCCTTATGGCATCAGTTATAGCCTTAAAATATGTAACAAACTTCACAAAGTCTTTTTCTGCTTTGAATGCTTCGTCCAAGGCTCTGTTGAATCTATCCGCATCTAGGACACTGTCATTTGTTAGAAATGCCTCTTTACTAGGCAGTAGAGTATCAAACTTATTTCTCCATTCTTCCACTAACTTTATCTTATCATCTTCTCCCTTGAATGGAGGAATAAATCTGTTAAAATCTAGTCCAAACATACTGACCCTTGCTTGAATTTGATTGGCCTTGCCCTTGAAGAATGAAAATGCTATGCCAATCTGTTCAATCATTTCTCCCACTTGACAAACTATCTCTGGGAGATCAGTCCTATGTGGCTGCTAGGCTTCAAGTCTTTCAAAAAGTGATCCCTTGCTCGACCAAGTGCCAAAATATGGATCCAAGGTTATTATGTGGCTTTTAACCTCTATTTCTTGGCCAGGTAGCTTGCTATAGGCCTTGTGTACCAAGTCCACTTTTCGCTTCACGATATCTATCATGTACGACAAGATATTCAATAAGGCATTTAAAGCCACCTCATTCTGATATGGACCTGGCTTCCTTGTTTGTTGAGGGAAGTCCTCTGTAGTCTCTGTTTGAACATACACAATTTCCTTGGTTGGAGTGGGGAAAGCTTTGGGAGCCTCTTCTAACTTATTATTCAACACCTCCACTTGCCCCTGTAATGACTTGATTTGTATCAAGCATCTTTCCCTATCCTTGATCACAACCACAGACTCATCAAATAATTTTGCATACCTTGCGGAGAGTTGCTCTGTTTTTGCTTGATTTAAGTGGGCGAAGTGGCTGACAACCCGAGATATCTCTAAGTCAACAACATTCTGCACTATCCAGATGATCTTACCCCCGTCTATCTTCTCTTCAATACTTACCAAGGAAGGCTTTTGTGTCCTTGGTGCCAGAGACCACATGGCTAATGTCTAGGATCTTGGATCATATCCACATCCCCTGATCATCTCCGCAATTTGTGTCTCAAAAGACAAGTTGACATTTGGTTGCTTTCTGATTTGATCAATGATGAAAGCAGAGGCCAAATCCCACGCAGGTACAAGCAACATTCTAGTAGACTTGACTAATTGTCTAGCCTCCTTAGGGGTTATTGTCTCATTCTCTGGATCATAAGCTTTCAGAGCTTGTAGGGCTTCACTTTGTACAACATCTCCCCCTGTAGATTGCAATTGTTCTCCTACTTCTTGCTGCTTCCTCCAAATCATGAAATTCTTGAACTCCTCAATCTTGATGAAAGCATAATCACTTAGGAATTCTTCTTGATGGATCTCTCTCTCATCTTGACATAACCGAAGAGGCAACTCCACTTCTTCTTGGATAACTTTTTCCAATTTCTTCCCTTCTCTGATCTTCTTTCTCAACTGATGGTGGTATTGCCTGTCACCAGTGATCAGGGCATTCACTTTGTCCTTTTTCTTTCCTTGGGTCTCAGCTTGAGATGGCTCCCCTTCCACTCTCTATTTCTTGCTTGGAGGCTCATTGGTCAGCTCAGTATCAGGAACTTCTGTAAGGTCCACTTCTATGCCTTGTTCCATGGCAGGTTGCTGATACATGTGAGGAGGGCTATGTATTGGGTATACTCCCTCACTATCCTCTTTATACTCAGAGGAAGAATGCTTCTCTGGGCCTCTTCCCTTGTCCTCATTCAATCCCTCAAGTTGATTGTACAGAGTATGATAAGACTGAATCATTTTTGAGATTCTTTGCAAATAAGGCACTCCAAGGAAAAAACCTCAAAAACAGATCCCCTCCTTCTTCATTTGTTGCTCCAAGGATATTAGATCTTGGTATTGTGTAGCTCTTCTTACTGCCTCTTCATCCTCCAAGATATTTCTGATGAGGTCTTCCTCTACACATTCTTCACGCTCTTTGATAACAATGATTCTCTGGGTCAGCAACTTCTTAGCACCTTTGATAAAACCTTCTGGATCTACATACCTATACAAGGCCATGCTCATCCTGTATTGGCCTAGCCATTTATTCACTGCATCCATGGTCCTTTTTTCAGTAGTAAAGTCTGCCACTTTGAATTTATCTGGGAGTGAAGGTGCCTTTTCTGTGAGGAGCCATATGCTCCTTATTTGTCCATGTAAGATGCCAGATAAACTCTATTAAGGCCACTCTTGGTGGCACATACTTTGGAAGTATGTGTGGGGGTGGGAACATCCATAAACCCTTATTATTGTATAAGTCTTCTCATAGTAGAAGTCACACCAATTGTGATCTCCTGGCCATTTGTCTACGTACTGGCAAGGTCTCAGAAGCTGAAGTGTTCTGACTGATAGCCTGGTCACATTGAGGCCCATTAATTGTAGAAGTGGATGTACTATCCAGTTCTCAAAGCCACAAAATTCAATCTCATTTGAAGTATAGTTCCAAACCCTAATCCATAACTGTACTGGGTTTGACTGGCCTTGGAAAAGAGTTCTTGGTCTTAGCAACTCTATATTCATGCTGTCAACATTGAAATATAGAATCAAATGCATTAAAAGAGAATAATGTATGAACTTGGGGTTGACCCTCTTCTGAATGCTGATCAGGCCCTCATGCATTCCGTCGATGACATACTGGATGTAATCGAAGTCTGTGTTGGCATGGGAGTTCTGAATATCTAGGATAATCATTAACATGTCTGCAGGCAACTTCTCAATATGTCCATCAATGCCTAATACCCTACGCAACCCATAGGCTATATATTTCATGTAAAAATGGAGGTCTTTGAACTCATAAGGTGCACCCTTCAAAATAGGCATCGGGGCCACAAAATTCATGTTAGACCTAGGCACATGAGTTTGAACCAACTTGCTGACTATGTTGACCTCTTCGGTGTATTTGTTCTGTAAATTTTTCAGGTCAATCTCTGTGGCAGAGACATGGTAGATGCCAAAGGCTTTCATGAATGATGACCTATCTAAGGGTACTAAGGCTGTTTCATCACCTTTTCAGATTGTTTTGGAGGTAGAATCATATCTCCTGGCTAGTGTTATTAAGAGGTGAACATCCACGAAGACATCAGGGACAATTAGCTTGGCAAGATCTAATGTCCAAGGGTTTGAGAATGGGATCTGTCTATCCATATTGCTATAGAAGCAATTAAGAAAATGAAAACCAGAGCACCCGAGAGTGATGAGATCCCTACAATTAGACATAGCATCAATGAAAGATTCGTCATCTACCTTCTTATTTTTTTTTGTTCCTGGCAGCAGAGAAACAAATTCATCTGAGAAATTCCTCTTCCCTTTCTGCTCCTCTACATTCCTGGCCTCGTCACTGGCTGAAGCTCTGCTCGATTCAGCTTGACTCATCTTTGCTGATTCTGATTTATCTTTTCTCAAACACAAGCTTCTTCTCTCATTTTTCTTTGAGACTTATGCAATTATTTTGCTCTGTACTTTGAAAACTTTGTTAATCACAATGTACAAAGGCTGCATCTATTTATCATTCAAAATTGAATGCACCAGTCTAGTTGAGAACTTGGAAACCGTTGCTCAATCACTTCTGCAGTAACTCTGCGTGTCTTGACATCAATTCTTTCCTAGCTGTGGCGCCTGAGGTTGATAGGAAATCAAATTTGAAAAGCCTAGTTGGAAAAGTCATGAGTGCTTTTTCAGTTTTAAAACCTTATTATATGCAAAAAGGCTTGATATACAATATGATTGGTCTCTTTTTCCTGCCTTTTCACAGCTCACCGGATTACTTGTATCGTGTCAGAATCTTTTGCCTTTTTTAATCTTGGGTTTCATATTTCTTTCCTTGTAATGGCACGAGAACAAATCCTTAAGATCTTACCTCACTTAGACCACAATTTATTTGATGATCACATGAATGCTTCATCTCCAAGTCGCTGAGAGTTTGCTTTGACCCAGGTTACATTACGAGATCTAGCGCCAGCCTCACGATCTGATCTTGATCTTGATCTACGGTTCTTGCTAGGTTGCTAGATGGTTTTCTTAACTCTAATTCTGTTATGAGATTACGCGCTGGCCAATCATTTTAACTTTACCCCGCTTATGGTTACTTCTTGACGCTGAGTAACTCGTTTCTTTCTATCTCGGAATCGCTGAATAAACTTTACGAGGCTTCTGCTTTAACCACGATCATATCTGGAGATTCAGAGATAAAAGAAATCGCCAAGTCATTGAACAAAACTCTTAACCCAATTCTCCTTTGGAGATCTAGCGCTAGCCGTCATCTGATATGAGATCTACGATCCTCGTTGATTCACTGAGCTTTTATCTTAACCTTGATTTTGTTCAGAGATCACACGACAAGGCAAAACGATAACCCTGTTATGACTCTGAGTTTATATGGGGATTTAGCGACTAACTAAGTCTTTGAATGACTAAGAATTTCAAATAACCATGGATCTATTCAGAGATCACGCGCACACCGTAAGATTTGAGTCATGTCAATGGTTCAGATCTTTCTTGTCAATTCAACTTTTAACTTTAACTTGACCTTAATTCACTTGGAGATTACGCGACTGAGCAAACTCTAAGTCATTGAATGTTTTACTTTACCTTGAGTTTATTCAGAGATGACGCGCAGACCACACAATGAGATCTTGATCAAGGCCTTGCGCTGAGTCTCTGAATCATTTTGTACCTGCTCATTTTGTTTGGAGATTATGCGAATACCCTTGATCATTCTTTTAATCTATGGCCTGCGCTGAATCTCAATTTTTTTGGCTTTAACTCTAGTTTGTTCTGCGATCACGCGACTAAAGTCTATCTCGCAATCTCGTAATGTTTAGACTAACTCTAGTTAAGTCTGGAGATTCAGAGGTAAAGGCTATCTCTGAATCGTTGAAATATTTGCTTAACCTTGGGTTTATTCGGAGACTTCACGAACACCACAAATCTCTTTAGCCACTTATACACATGTCTACATCTTAGCTCATTACCTTTTAACCGCTGAATAATTCATGACCTTTTGACTTCTTCTAGCGATTCAACGCTAGACACACATCTCTGTCTTGATCAACGACTCCGATTCACTTACAACAAACCTGACTTGGATTTGATTTTACCACAGCTTACCATGGTTCTTCTGGAGATTCAGTGACTATGAATCTCTAAGTCGCTGAATATTTCTTCTAACTCAGGTTTAATTTGGAGATCTAGCGCTAACCCTCAGATCTTTTCTTAATCAACTATCAACGCTAAGTCTCTGAATCTTTCTGTACTTTATCAATTGTTCTCGAGATTACACAACAACCCTTGATCTTGCTTTGATCCAATGGCCTGCGCTGAATCTCGAGACAATTTACTTAACCACACTTTCATTCTGAGATCACGGGACTAAGCTATCTCTAAATCTCGTAATAAACTTTACTTGACTTGGTCTTAACCACGGGTTTATCTGGAGATTACGTGACAAGCCTTATCTCCAAGTCTCTAAAAGATTCACTAACTCATGAGTTAATTGGGAGATCACGCGCATACCATACGATCAATCCAAGGATAAAACAAGATCTATAGCTATCGCTTAATCACTGAAGAAAATCTTGATCTTGGCATTTGTTAGGAGATCACGCGCTATCTGCTCATCTGGAAAAAGATCAACGATCCTCGCTGAATCTTGCAATGAATCAGTTAACTCTGATTTCTTCTGGAGATCACACGACAAAGCAAAAGTAAACTCTATGTTGACCTTGGGTTGGATTACGAGATTACATGACTAAGCTAACTCTGAATCACTGAAGATTTCTTATAACTGAGGTTAAGTCATGAGATCTAGTGCTAGCCACACAATTAAAATTGCATCCATGGTTGTCGCTAAGTCTCTGAATATTTGAGCCAACTTCACTTCTGTCTAGTGGTCACGTGCCAATCGCACGTTCAGATCAAGATCAACCATCTGTGCTTAATCTCTGAATGATTTAGAACATATTCCTTTCTTCTTGAGATTAAGAGATACAAGCTTGCGCCAAGTCTCTAAACCATAAAGAATATTCGGTTCTGATTGCGAGATCAAGAGATAAAGATATTTAATTAAAAAGCACATGGCTTATAGATCTTAAGTTACTCGACAAAAGTAACTTCAAAATAGAACAAGGCTATGAAGGTCTAGGGTTTTTGCATGGAAATAACACAAGTAACCTAGGGTTTAGGGTTTTCAACCATTTTGCATTGCTTTGCTTGGATTACAGACACTTGCAGGAAAATTTGATGGTGCAATGGGACATACCTTGACATTTTTAGGCATAATTGACACTGGGAACCAAAATTGACACTCAGAAAAACTAGAAATATACCCAAGAGAGAGCACACAAATATGGAATAAACCATTGAACCAACCGAAGGAAATCGAAGATATCGAGGAAGAAATGGACATTGTATCCACAGTCGATACCGAGAGAGATCGACTGACCACAAAACCCATAGATGTTGATGATGCAGATGTTGACAATATATTGGATGAAATTCCTCAATTATTGACTAATATGAGTCACCTAGAGATCACCATAAATGACATAACTGAAGATGATCCTGATGATAAAGCTAAGGAAGATGAAATAGTCGGAGCAACCGAGATTTTAGATGAGCAAGACACACCAGAGGTCGTCCAAGCAAATGCACCAGGCCAGTCACCTATTTTGGTCAAGGCTATTGAAATAGAGAGTGAAGCACAAAAAAAAAAAACACTCTAGCAGGTTACATATACAAATGAAGACAAGGGTGATCAGCAAGGTACACAGATCGAGCATAGTGGTGCAATAACTCAAGGTGATGCACAAAAATATACCACTGATGTAGAAGCACAAGGTGAAGGTAATTCTGCTAACATAGTTAATCTAGTAGATACTTCTACTACAGATACAAAGTCAGTCACCGAAGCACCTCACCAAGTCATTACACCGAGTCCCGAGCAAGGAAGGCCAGAACCCAAGAAAAAGGCTCAATTGGCATTAACTTTATCTCCTTCATCTAGTGTCCAAGGGAAGAAAAAGCAGAAAATAAAGGAAACAAGAACACAGTTACATTGGATGAGATCATAGAGATTCCAGCATGGGATCCAAGGACACTCAAACCAGAAACATTGAGAAAATCTGGTGAATTATGCACCAGGAAAGCAACATAGGATAAGTTAAGGCAGTAACACAAGAATGCACAAGTATTAGAAGCTGCCAAGGAGATCCTTC
Organism: Thuja plicata; assembly: GCA_018584345.1. Classification (NCBI taxonomy): domain Eukaryota; kingdom Viridiplantae; phylum Streptophyta; class Pinopsida; order Cupressales; family Cupressaceae; genus Thuja; species Thuja plicata. The sequence continues at coordinate 1,107,868 of MU226082.1, forward strand.
AACAAGTTGTCCCAGATTTAGATATCAATGACACGACCCCCATCATTGATCAACTTGCACTGCTTACTGAGGCTATTAACAAACCTGATGTTGATGCGAAGCAGAAATTGGAAGAAAGAGCAGAGAAGAAGATTCAATACAAGGTCATAGAGAAGATCAGCCAGGAAATGGTAGTCAATAAGGTAAATCTGTCTGAATTTGTGAATGGAATATAAGCTATCATATCTGAAGCCATCACACTTCTACAGAAGTTCTGCACTTTAGATCACTTCACTACCAAGATTAGTGAAAGATACAAAAAACATATCAAGATCTTAAGAATAGTGCACACGGCTTATCAACTGAGCAACATGCATTGCAGATGCATTACAACAAAGTTATCCAAAACAAGCGGTTGAGACTGGACTTAAAGAAAGAAGAAGAGACAATCAAAGAACAAGTAATCGAGCTCCAGGCAACGTTACTACCGCATTTGGTAATGATGTAGAAACATGTGACATTGACAAAGACTTTAATTGCCACCCCAAAATTGTCAGCAACAAACAACATATATGATATGCATGCTCAGATCAATTTAGAACAGCTAACTGTCGAGCATTTAAAGGAGGAATGTGACAAGCTACTAGAAAATCTTAAGAACACCCATCCTACCATTTTTGAAAAATTGTCAATTATACTCCTTTTGTCATTATTTTCAAAAAAAGGGGGAAATATATGTATATATGTATAGTAAAGGGAGATACTACAATCAGGATGCATTCATATACATATACCGAGTAATACAAAGGGAGAGAGCATGTACAAAGGGGGAGTCATCATGTATATTATATATAGTACTAAGTTTTTAATACTAATGTCAAAGGGGGAGAATGTTACTCCAATTATACATTGAAGTTTTCATTAGTTATCAAGCACTCAAAATGGACAAATGGTAACAGAGTCACAACAAGACAGTTGGTATACTCACTGAAGTGCAGAGTTAACCAAGAGCATTGATCATGCCCAAAGTTAACCAACTACAGTGATACCTGAGCTAACAGACTATATCGAGCAGTAGACAACACCGAGCTACACAACATAACCGAACACCAATATAACCGAGATACATAGTCTACACGGAGCATCGAGAGACAACATTAACCGAGTGAAATAGAGGCCACATAAAAGTTAGATATGGCACATTATTCTATACAACAACTTTTAGCCGACCTAGATAACAATTTACACGATCGAGGACATTAATTACGGATTGACAACATTAATTGTTTATGTCTCCTATGTTAGATGGTCAAGGTAAATTTTGTACATCGTTGATCTTAGGGTAGGGATGTATTGTTAAGCCCTAATTAGGTCATATTGTTTGATATTGTAGACACCCAAAATTGACCAGGTGTCTTAGTATCAGCAAATCTCAGCAAATCTCATCAAAATGCTTAAAATGCTTCAAAATGGATCAAAATCAAATTAAATGGACAGTTATCAATCAAATTGGATTAAATCAAATAAAATCAAAGGATTAATTAATAATGAAATCAAATAATCAAATATAAGCCTAAAAGGGGTCAATCAAATTATATAATTGATTTTAATCAATTAATTGTAT
>MU226082.1:1109583-1177426 GCA_018584345.1 Thuja plicata
CAACCATTTAAATGGTCCCCCCATTTGAAACCATTTGAGGGATCAAACTCAACCAAGGATTAACCCATGGTCAATTCACTCTACCCCCTACCCTTGGGATTTTACTATAAATACAATCCATTTCTAAACATAAGCATATCCTAGAAAATTCGAATGCATAGTCACTATAGGCAATTTGAGAGCAATTGAGTAGTATCTTGAGCATTTTAAGAGCAAATTGTGAGATTTGAGAGCAAATTGTGAGATTTGAGGGCATAATCATGACCATTTGAGTTCATCTTTGAGATCATTTAAGAGAATTGAGAGCTAGATTAGGCATTTATCATCAATTTCTCATTCTAGGATGGTCACTAGTGGAGATTAAGGCTAAGAGCTCTACTTGCAAAGCCTAGTTAGAGAACCATGGAATGTTATAGATGTTAAATTCAATTCTTTATATTAAATTGTTATTTCTTTCCATAGAATTGTAAGTCAGGTAGAGATTGGCACGTTCAAATAAATCCAACATTATGGGCCTATCGAACTAGTATTCGCACCCCGACGGGAGCTACACCTTTTTCATTGGTTTATGGGGCCAAAGTTGTTCTACCCTTAGAAGTTGAGATACCATCCCTAAGAGTGTCACTACATGGATTAATTACAGATGAGGATTATAGGGTCGCCCGACTTCAACAATTGGAATTGTTTGAGGAACATCACACACAAGCCGATGATCATTTGAAAGTGTATCAGAATCGAATCTCATGGAATTATAACAAGCATATTAAACCAAGAACTTTTCAAGTGGGAGATTTAGTATTGAGAGAGAATCCTAAAAATCAGGTTGATAGGGTAAAGAAAGGAAAGTGGGAAGCAAAGTGGCTTGGTCCTTTTGTCATTGTTTCTTCTTTTGGAACAGGGACTTACAAATTGGCCGATTGTGATGGAGATGAATTACAAGAGCCTATCAATAACATTCATCTTAAGAGGTTCCACACCTGATTAGATGAAAGAGTATTCGATGAAAGAGTATCGGATGAGTCAGCATCAACTTTGTACATGAGAAAAAGTAAAAATCCAAAAAAAAGGGAGAAAAGATCAAAATGTAAAAAAATCAGAAAGTTCAAAAGCCAAAAACAATGGAAAAATAGAAAAAAATGAGAAAAAGGAGAAAATTGAGCATGAAGAAATCCAAAACATTGAAAATAAAAAAATGTTGTCTTGGTGAAAACCTAGCAAATAGGCGCCTTGATGATAAAAAAAAAAGAAAAAAAGAAAAATTGAAAAAGAGAAAAGTGCCTTGGTGAAAACCTAGCAATAGGCGCCTTGGTAGCAAAAAAAAAGCAAAAAAGAGCAATAAACCCAAAAGGTGAAAACCTGGAAATAGGCGCCTTTTGTCCCTTAGGTCTTTCCTAGTTGCATTTGTACATATTGCCTTTCGCCATCTCATTTGTCAATATCTTCATTGCATCCGTCATTTGTGCATAGGTCATAATAAAATCTTTCAGTTGCATTGTTGCATTCCAGGTCTCATTTGCCCTAAGTTTCACATTGATCACATCTATAACTTGGGGGCAATCATCATGTTTTGTGGTACCAAACGGATTCAAAAGTGCACAATTTTGATCACACAACAGAAGTAAATTTTTTCAGATTCAGAGGAGAGATATTTTGGAACCTTTGATGGATATCATTGTTCAACTCTAAACAGTTTGATCCTACAACATGATCCTTGAGTTTCATTGAATTATTTTATCAGGATTAAAAATTGACAACACCTAAATGATCAGAATGTTTGGAATTCTTTTTGAAAATATTGATGCATTGCTACACACTTGAAATTTTTGATGAGTTTTTCATTGACTTTTTCGAGTCATGTCTTTTTAGCTAATCGATGATTGTATCGACTAGATTGGCGATGATGGGGACATGATGTTTTCTTGGCTTTTGTGTGACTGTTTTGAGGGAGGTTCTTTAACTTGTGTAAGTTCATCTAAGGACATGGTCATCAAAGAACCATCAAGGACATTCATATAGGAATAAGGGTTAACCTTTGTTTATTTACGCAAAAGGATACCTTGGCTATTTAGATCTTCAATATCTTAATACCAAAATCCACTTGCAACATTGAATCCGTTGAAACCGGTATTCATACTCCCATAGTTGGTCATTCAACTAGTGAGGGTTGTACCAGGTTCCTAAAAGAGGTTACCAAATGAGATGAAAGTCATATTCATATTCTTATGGTCGTAGTGGCACCAGTAAGGATTGAATCGACTCCTAGTTCCATAACGCTCAATGATGAAAATATATCTCTTTTGCAGTTCTTTTGCAAAAAGATAGTGACCTTTAGTTGCATTGCATTTTAATGTTAGATTAATTGCATTATTTAGAATAAATTTTCCAAGTACAAGGGGGTTCATCATTTTTGGGGGTTACATTAAAATTTCAAAGGTTTCAAATCAATTATGTGAGATTATCTTTTGCATTCATAGCATTAATCATTAATCATTATTTTTGCATATCTTGAGAAAAACAAAAGAAAAGGTACATTAATCATTATTCATTTATCCTTCATCTTTAGAAATGCATTTCCTAAACTAAGTTGCATACATGAAAATCCAAAAAGATAGTTGCTTCATTTTACCTTTGCACTAAGTATTGCATCCATACCATTGCATTGCATAAACCATACATCAAATTCAAATCACAATCATATAGAAGTAGTTGCATAATCATCATTTGCATCCATCTATCTATGTCATATTCTAAAACATTGCATCCATAGCATAAATAACAAGTGCATCATAGACATCATGTAGATATGCATATAAATAAATCTCACATCATCACATCAAGATCAAAAGAGAATCAATCAACGAGCATCATAGATATATGTACATCATCAAATGTCTATAACAAATAAGTATATCAAAGATACATCGATAAAGTGATCCATACATCAAAGACCTGATCAAAACTACATATGATACATCAATACAATATCTGGATATCAAGCTCATATCTCAAGACCCAGCTGAGGCACCTGATCCATCTCCAGCAACACCTGATCCATCTCCTGACCCATCAGGACTCCTGTTACCTGCTCTATCTTGTGTCGAAGGTGGTGCCTGACTTGTGCTAACACTCATAGGTAAATGAGCTAAGGTAGCCAAGAACTGCTGTAACATCGTGGTAACCTGATCTAACCGTCCAGTAACTGTAGTCATTCCTACTTGTAATCCTCTCACATGCTGTACTACGCTATCAAAAATAGGAGGAACTAGAGGTGCTTGAGGGGCCTGAGGTGCTAAAGGAACCTATGGTATCACCTATGCTACACTAGCCTGTGTATCTACTTGAGGGGGTACCTTCCCTGTCTCTGTGGAGATGCTGGTCTCTGCTGATCTTGGCCCTGTAAAGGAACCTGCCTAGCTGCCTGCACTCGTATATGTCTATGTCCTACCCAAGCTGTAGCTGGAATGCCCTGAACCTGTATGCACCGGAATTTGTACTTGCCTCTGTCTAGGCTGAACAAACCCACCACCTTGAGCTCTAACATGTCCACCTCGCATCCGAGGTCCTGCAGCTCTCTATACCCAAGGTACTCTCTATACTCTGCCTCCAAGGTCTACCACCGCCATCGCCATCATCTCCATCTCCATCATCAGCAGACAGTTCATCAACATCAGGTATCGACTCTGTCGGATCTGTGAATCTAGTGAAGCGATGTCGCAAAAACCACTCTCGATACTCAGCGGACATACCTGCATCGGTCACATGACCCATCATATCCCATCTGGCATACCCTAGTTGATCAATCTCTGCACATGCAAACTGATAATCAACCTGAGCTCCCCACATGGATCGCTCTGCCTATACTCTAGCATACAATGCCATACCCTGCGACATATCCTGCACTCGGCCAAACTGACGGAGAACTCGCCCAAAGTAGAATCTCTCTATACATAGTGGTGATCAACCAATCATCCACCGAGGGGAAAACATATATGGAAGCTCATCATCGTCCTCTCTCCATCCCTCGTAGCCCATGTATGGTCTCCATATGACCTAATCAATATCGTCGATAGTTCGACGCCAGGATTCAACCTTTCAGAGATGATGCTGGACAATCATGCCATCATAAAGAAACGCATATGGATATCCTCGAGCTCGCACTCGTGCCGATATAGGTCTAGTAATCGGGATATGCTCCCAGGTCCATAGCTGTAACATTACCGCACCTGCAGAAATAGCCGCACTGTGCCTGTATACAACCTCGTGTAAATCATGATATAATTGCGCTAGCACACACGATGCCCAGTCTAATCTCCGAGGATGAGCAATCAAGTCCTCTAGAATACAGCCCCATCCGACTGAAAAGCCACGACCTCTCTTATCCAGTAAGAGGAGTCCACCAATCACGACTCCTAGCAAAGCTGGGAAAGTAGGAAAAGAAGCAAAATGTGCACATGTAATGCTATCATCACCAATCGTAGCATCTCTGAACACCCATCTACATGCGCTCTAATCGTAGACCTGATCATAGTAAACCCGCTCTCCACGGTCAGGGTCCTCAATAATCTGTAGACATCCTCCGACGTGATGGTCATCTCGCTGAGGGGTAGATGGAATGTGTTATGGTCAGAGTGCCAACGCTTTGCCATAGCTGTCAATAAACCTCGGTTCAGCTGAAACCGAGGAAGATCTAGAAGGAATCCGAGCCCACATGTCTCAATCGTACGTCTCTCTGGAGGGGTCAACTCATCCGCCAGATCGAAGACCCAAGCCGCTACATTCCGTACATACAACTTACGATAATGTGCCTACAGTTTGCAAACGAAGTGAATTATATTAGTATATTTCTATTTGTGGATCATTCTAAGTCAATCCAACACATTAAAACTATGTTTTCTCTTTCTGAGTACATCAACCTATTGTTCCTGACCTCTAGATCTTGAGAAGGGATCAATTTGTATTGTCTTTTAATCAATCTGATTGACACATCAAACATTCACTGATATGATTTTATTTTAATATCCTAAACACTACGTAAACATCATGGAATCACATATTTTTAGGTTGACAATCAATCTGGTCATCCAGACGATCAATCGAAGACAACTTGTCCTATTCTAACTCAGGTTTTCATCACATAACATGCTACACGTCATTTCATTATGCAGAGGCGTCATTTCACGCTACGCGTCATTTAAAGTGTCGGAGGGGTTGCTTTACAACATACGCGGCATTTGCAAACTCTACGCGTTATTCAAACAATGATACACGTCATTACAATCTTAAGGGTTTCCTACGCATTATTTTCAACATGGGGTTCACATTTTGACCTAATTGCTACGCGGTTTTTAAATCTTCATATGTGTCATTTGACTACGTAGACGCGACATTTCCTTAGTCTAAGCGTCATTTAAATGTTCCTACGCGGCATTTTGCTAAATCTAATCTTAAAAGCATGAAAATTGACATTAAATGCTATAAAAAATGAGCATTAAATGCATCAGGAAGGATCAAATCACTCACCGGAGGTCCATAGTCAAGCGGTCTCTGATAATGGCGCACTCTCTCAAACCGATGCTCTCGGATTGGTACCACCATTGCTCTCAATCACAGTAAAACTAGAGAAAAATCTCAATAGTGAAAAGTGAAAATGAATAGTGAATTTGGGTTTTTCAACCTATTTAAACTATTTTGACCTAATTTTGGAGAGATTTTTACCCCCCGGGACCTAAATCTGCATTTTCTGCACTCTGGGGCATATTGTGATCTTATCATCATATGTTTTCAGAAATGAAATCATTTAGATATACTTTTTCATCAATCACATCATATTAGCATCGGGACATCAAAATGTTTTCATTTCTAAGGGGGTATATCTTATCAGATCATCAAATCGGATATCTACATCATCCTATATCAAATATGGGGCATTAAAATTTCAAACTTTTATCAGTGGGGCATTCTGCATCACATCAGGTTCTGCATCAAATTTCATATCAAGTTTTGCATCAAGTTTCACATCAGGGTTTCGCATCGAAGTTGCACATCAGGTTATCAGTATCACATCAGAGCATTTTATCAATCAATCAATTAGTATCAAATCAGTGATCAGGACATGCAATTTTCTTTGAATCAATGCGCTTCGCACATCAATTCAAAGAGGGGCATTTGTAGACACCCAAAATTGACCAAGTGTCTTAGTATCAGCAAATCTCAACAAATCTCATCAAAATGCTTAAAATGCTTCAAAATGGATCAAAATCAAATTAAATGGACATTTATCAATCAAATTGGATTAAATCAAATAAAATCAAAGGATTAATTAATAATGAAATCAAATAATCAAATATAAGCCTAAAAGGGGTCAATCAAATTATATAATTGATTTTAATCAATTAATGGTATAGTTTTAAATCAAAAATCAAAATGAACCTATTCACCCTTACATTACTAATTTAATTAATTGATTGAATTAATTTAATCCTAATTTCTTTCAACATAATTTGATCAACCAATGAGAATTGAGGACTTTGTCTCTTTGTCCCAACCTTTGAGACAACCATTTAAATGGTCCCCCCATTTGAAACCATTTGAGGGATCAAACTCAACCAAGGATTAACCCATGGTCAATTGAATCTACCCCCTACCCTTGGGATCTTACTATAAATACAAGCCATTTCTAAGCATAAGCATATCCTAGCAAATTCGAATGCATAACATCATCACTATAGGCAATTTGAGATCCATTGAGTAGTATCTTGAACATTTTGAGAGCAAATTGTGAGATTTGAGAGCATAGCATGAGCATTTGAGCTCATCTTTGAGAGAATTGAGAGCTAGATTAGGCATTTATCATCAATTTGTCATTCTAGGATGGTCACTAGTGGAGATTAAGGCTGAGATCTCTACTTGCAAAGCCTAGTTAGAGAACCATGGAATGTTATGGATGTTAAATTCATTTCTTTAGATTAAATTGTTATTTCTTTCCATAGAATTGTGCTTGATTATCCTAATTTCATGAATGTGTATTAACTCACACACAGATATATAAATGTATAGATGTCATTTTGTAATGTATGTTGATCAAGCAATGATCAAGTAGCTACCATACTACAGACATCAGAGATTAGACAAGGATTTTAAGGACAAGGAGTTACATTGCAGAAATCATGTTTTAGAACTAAGGCAAGGCTACCGAACAAAACAAAGCAGAAGGTATTATCATTCAGATTGAGGTGATATGTTTTGTATGCACTTAATTGTATCAACAATATTAAGATTGTATATGTTTCAGATCAAACTTTTGTTGATCTCGAACAATTGTAATAGACCCCAAAATCTCTTAATAGAGTAGACTTAACCGTCTTATTGTAAATCTCTTAACCGAGTGCACACATAGGCTGTGTTGCTAAATCCTCACACAAGGTATATCTAATCGATCTCATTGTTACTCCTAACAAGGTAAGATCATCATAAGTGATCACTCTTTGTAAGCTTTAACAAACTTCTATATTGCTGCAGTAGTGAAGTTTTGTGGGTCTCATCCCCACCGCAGTTTTTACTTTCTAACATGGGTTTTCTAAGATACCAAAACACTAGTGTCATGAGTACTTAATTTCATGTATGTGTGTTGTTTATTTTACATGCATTTACATTTCAAAAGTGATACTATATGTTTGATGTATGCAATCTATTCAGTCGGTTAATACAGAACAATGGTTACAAAGAATTGATTAAAAGTTTTTAAGGGTACTAATTCACCCCTCCCTTCTCAGTACACACCCTTTCCATTATACCAACCCAATATTATTAAGAGTGCAACAAAAGTGTCTAATGCAATAAAGGAAAATGGAATGATAGGAAATATCAATAAATTCAAATTCTTTAAGTTATCTGATGAAGACAAGAAAACTATTGAAGATGCTATTGTATTAAATTTTCACAAGTTCATCAGAACACCTAGTCAAATCAAAAGTCATATTACTGATGAAGTATATGAAGTAGTTAATGTCAGATGGGAGTCTGTTCTAGAGACTAAAAGGGAGATGAGAGAAAGGAAACTTATCTATACTGCAACTGAGTTTACCATAAAGGAAGTAGATGAGGCACTTGAGAAATATAAAGTTATAGTCAGTGTTGGACTTAGAAATTCAAAGCCTTTAGCTGGGAAGGAGAAATAAGTTGAAGATGAGACAATGGTAATATGTAAAAGAATATTCAAGATGGATCAACCAAATGTAACAGACACAATAGGTACATCTCAAGTAGGTGATACTTTTACTATGAATGAGTTAATAGAAGATGTGTTAGGAAGCATTCCAAGTATGGTTACACATATGTACCTAACAAAAGATTCAACTGATGATGTTATGATTAAGGATATCATTGATAATCCCAACTCTCCTATCGTTGGAGATGAAGCCCAGGATGATCCAATTTAGTTTTCACTTGATGTAAATCCAAATGAGATGAATGATGATATAATTGATACAAAAGAAAACAAAGTTGACGAGACAGAAAAGAGTAAGGATATAGAATAGGTAACTGAGACACCGAAACAACCTAAGAACACATTAAAATAGACAAAGGCTAGTACAGAACAGGGTGGAGGTACTCAAGAAAAAGAATATGAGAAACAAAAAGATCAAGAAAAGGACACAAGGACAAACAAGGAAACCAATAATACTGGTACAGGTGAACAAAGCAATAAAGATGTAGTTGAGACACCAAAGGTTAACACGCCTAGTGACTCACAAACTAGCACAGAGGATACTAGAGAATAGAAGAGGAAGAAGAAGAAGAAGAGGAAGAAGATGAACCAAAATTTTAAATTTTGAAAAAAGATTTTAATAAGTTGAAGCACAACGAATAGTTACTATTTTCAGGGAAGCTAGCAGAAAATGCTGAGAAGAACATAATTAAGTAAAAGAAGTACAAAACAAAAATACTGAGGAAAACCATTGCTATACTTTATGATCTAGTACCCGATGTAGATATTGATGAAGAAGCATCTATGATTGATCAACTCAAAACCTTAGTTGATGCAATTACCAGTCTAGATCAAGGCATGGAAGAAGAGATGATTAAGAGAACAAAGAAGAGATTGGAGAAGGAAATTGTGGAGAAAATACTGCTGAAGATTTCACTTGAGAAAGTTTCATTGTTTGAACTAGTCAAAGAACTCAAGAAATCACTACTTGAAGTTGGAAAAACCTTCAATAAGATATCTATTCCAACCAACTTCACTACAAAGATTATGACAAAGAAGGAAGAAATAGAAAAAGAGTTGACTACACTTGTCAACCAATTTAATCCATTGAACAGTTTCATGATGGATAAAAATGCAAAACTGAAAGAGTTGACACACAAGGAAATGGAACTTAAGTAAGAGGAGGACATGATAACGATGACATTGCTATAGCTACAAGGATTTCTGACTCCACACATGGACATTATCCAAGCATATCTTAAGAAAGATGAAGTGTTGATAGGTACTTCATATATGAGGACAATTGACAGTATGAAGGATCTCGCTTTGAGCATAAATGGTCATCACATTTCCCTAACAACACTTAATGATTCTTGGGAGCATTCACTTGCCACTGCAAAGGTACATTTCAAGACTATATTTGACAAACTGTAAAGTATGAACACCCTTGTATATATATTTTTATCATAGTTTTGGCATTATTGTGAAAAAATGGGGAGTAAACAAGTAGATCAAAAGGGGGAGTATATAGTAGAAGTATTATATAGAGTATGTAATCTATGGACTTATAGATTCATAGGGAGTATGTAAATAGACATTTTGAAGTTTTCAAAATTTTGAACAAGTTTTTGCCATTAATGCCAAAGGGGGAGAGTGATGATACCAGAATAGTGATAAATGAAATTGATGATGATCTTATAGAGTATTTTTGTCATTGTGGGCAATCCATTACATAGGTAAACATGTTTTGTGTGAGTAAGTGAAGTTATAACAACTGGTGCGTAGTATAACCAATCAGTAAAGAGAAGTTAAGTCAAAAAGGTAAACAAGAGAACAGGTAAATAGGAGAACAAGAGAATAGGTGAAGGACAAATCGTTTAAGGAAGACAATTTCTCTATCAGTACATTGGAAGGTACAATGACAACAAGTATACTAAGTTTTGTGACTACGCCACTTAGGTCACACTGGTAAAGGCATAAATGAAGATACCGCCAACCAATCAGTTCAGTGAATAGGTAAAAGAAAATGTTATTGAACAATTTTGTTCAATTGACTAAAGTGGTTATGATAGTGCAAGATTCAATGAATCTGGACAAAATGAAAAACATAGTACACTATTTACAGAGTTGAATAAGTCAATTTATGGGTAGTTGTGTACATATTTGATTATAAATTCAAGGCACATTGGGACCAGTGATATTGAAGAACTATTTCACATTGGATATAACAACTTGAAGATTGTTATGGACGATACGGTAAGGATTTAATGTTGTGATGAGTTAGTTATTGTAGATAAAGATATTTTGGAGGGAAAGTGAAACCCTAATTAGGTTCACAATCAAAGGTGAAAGGATTTAAGATGATAGCTACTGCTATTATGAAAAAAGTGATGTTGGTGAAGAACAATTGAAGTATTGGTTGTAAGATAAGATCTTGGACAACGATTGCAGAACCAATTTTAGAGAAGATTCAGGACAAAGTTCAGAACAAGAACAAAGCATCAAAGGATCCGATTAGCATTCATGAGTGCATATTACAAGGCAATTTCATTGTTGTGTTCCTAATAGTTTCAACAAGTTAAATCCCCTAATTGGGTAGTCTCTCACAAGACTTTTATTGTAAATCCCTTAACAGGGTGAAAACTGTAATAGTGAGATTAAATCCTTTAACAAGGTAGTTTGTAATAGGACTTTAGACACTTCTAACAATGTATCAGTCACTCCTAATAGGGCGAGTCAACTAGAAAGTGACATATTGTAAGCTCCTAACAAAGCACTCTTTTATACTACATTGAGAAGATTGCGGTTGTCATCCCCACTGTGGTTTTTCCCTTCGACCAAGGATTTCCATTATAAAAATTTGAGTGTTATGAGTGTGACTGTGTTGTTAATTTTGTGCATTGCACTTTTACTTTACACTTGTAGTTATATGCTTATTGGTTTGGAATTTTCTTTTGCTAGTGCTTAAGGGTTTAAGGAAAAGTTTAAAAGTTTTATTAGTCCTAATTTGCCCCCCTCTCAGTACCTATTATTTCCAAGAATGAGCTATGTCATTATTACTATATAAGTAATGGATTTATTTGTTGGAAGGATTTGTCTCAATTTGATAATGCTATGGGGCCGGTAATAAAGCTTAGTAAGGAATTGAGTTCCAGTGTTATAATTTCTTCTTCTCAGGAAGATGAACTTATATGGCTTGGTTCTCCTTTAGGACAATATTATGTCACATTTAGCTATGAATCAAATTTTATTACTCATACTTTGTATCTTTGGCCTTTGAGATTGTTATTGGGGGCTTCTTGTCTTCCTAAGGTTGGCACTTTTTCTTGGCTGGCTATACAGGATAGCATTTTAGCTAGTGAACGGTTGGATAGATTGAGGATTACAACTATCTTTCCATGTAGTCTTTGCTGTTACTCTATGGAATCTAAAAATCATTTGTTTATACATTGTTTGTTTGCTTTGGACTGTTGGTATTGGCTATTTGGGAAATTGGGTTGGAATCCATTTGTTGGCCCCAATCTATGTGATCATTTCGAGGGGTGGCCCCTTCTTTATAAATCTTCTACGTTTGCTCCTCTTTGGGATATTTTACCTTCCATTCTAATTTGGAATATTTGGCTTGAGCGCAATGAAAGGATATTCAAGAAAAAAAATTCTTCTTTGACTCACGTGCTTTACAAAATTGAAAAATCCATATCTGAAGTAATGTCCTCACATCATATCAAAAATATTAACTCATCTAAAGTATTTTCTAAATGGGAATTTTTTCATTCAAGTCATTTGGTCATTCCTTTAATCTCTCCCTTCTTGTGGTTTCCAACCCAATAAACGCTCCTTGATTTCCAGAGCTTAGGCCAAATGGTCTCTTCCCACTGTTGGTTTTCATAAACTCAACTTTGATAGAGCTGCTAGGGGTAACCCTAACATCTTTGAGGCTGGGGCAATCATCATAAATGTTGATGGTAAAGTTATCAAAGTTGTTTGTAAGAAACTACCTCCTGATAAAAAAAATGTGACAGAAATGGAAGCTCTTATTTAGGCCTTTCCTATGCACTTTTTATAAATATCACTAACTTGATAATTGAGGGAGATTATATGGTTGTGTATAATATTGTTACAAACATTAGATCGACTTGCTGGAAATTACAATAAAGGCTTGATGCAATATTGGCAAATTTGCACTTTTTTCATACCTTTGAGTTTAAACTCTGCTACAAGGAAGCAAATATGACTGTCGATTTGTTACCTAACAAAGCAATTGATGATATTTTGGCTCTGCAGGAAGTAGAGAAACACATTTTACTTAATTTGGTTTAATATTGGTCTATCTCATCATGATGGATTAATGATAGTCTAGAGTGACTATTAGGACTGTAAATTTTTTTCCACTAGTTCTGAGTTGCTCATGTTTATAAAATGTCTGAACTCGGTTCTTAAGCCCTAATTTTCCATTTCTTCCAAACCCTTGGTTCATTTTTGGTAAAAAAACCTAGGTCTCTTTATCATGTTATAATCTCGTGTTACCTTTTTTAAGCCACTTAAATCGCTTTAACTCATGGGTCTTAAGTCATCACGGGGCCATTTCCTAATATTTACTAAGTTCTAGCTGGGTCTACATTAATTTTTTGCTAAGTCTAAAGTCCCCACGACATTTTAGCTTTTCCCAGGTGTCGTGCAGGTCACTTTTCATCTAATGGCAGGTGTGATCCCTCAAACACAAAATGCAGTCTCTTTATTCATTAAAGCATTGCACTGTGTTGCCAAGTGTCCTTTTTTCAGATTATGGGGTCAACGTATTCTGAGCTAAAGTAGTTGTAAAGCGCGAACAAATCAAAGATGATCCAACGGTGAGAAAAATCTTGTGAAGGATAGATGATCGAAAGATATTCATCGCAAGTTCATGCCTATGCGACTCGTCGAAATTGGTCGTTGCATTAAAGTAAGATTCGATCGATTTTGTTTTAATAGGATGGTGGGCGCAATCCCTTAAACATAAGTTTCACGATGATTATTTATCGCGGGATTGCACCGTGCTGACATGTGTCCATCAAAGGTACCCTAGGTCCTTTGTCCCACATTGGCTGTGCGGTGAAGGGACTTGATGTTTTTATAACCGGGCCCACATATGGTTAGGTGGAAAAAGACATGTGGCTTTTTGGCCAGTGGTTTGAAGATGGCGGTTAGTGGCGGCCAGCTGGTGGAGAGGAAGATAATTTTGTGGGCCCGTGCCTAGGTGACGTGGTTGAAAAGGAGTGGTAGGTGTTGGCAGAATATTATGGCGCGATACAAGTCATGACAGGTCCAATCAGATCGTGGGATGACACGATTGTGACATGTGGTTGGCCTAGCCAAATAGGATGGTGACATGGCGAAGTCGCAACAAAGGTATATCAAATGGGCACAAATCCCGAGAGGAGATCAGACGATAGGCGTGATCCCGTGATATGGATTGTGGTTGGTTGTTACCCATTGCAGGATCACGCCTAGCTGACATGTGATAGAGGTCCTAGAAAATTAGGTGGTGCCACGTGGCACTGGTGGCGAGATAAGTGGTGGGACCAAAGGCCAGGAGGGTTCCACGTGGAGAAAATGAGAGGGTGACCTATGGCGGCATGCACCGGGCTAGCGTGAGGTTAAAGGTCTATCAGATGCGCTAAGATCTAATGGTTGGCGCTTTCCTGTGATGGAAAGATGAGGTGAGGATACCCATTAACGCATTGCGCCTGAGGGATGTGTGTCCTAGTTTGATCCTAGGTAAGAGTCAACATGTTAAAGACCGACAAATCCAATATGATCTAAGGATTGGCATGATGCCTTGAACGGAAGGTGCTCGACAGATAATCTTCATGGCATCGCGCCTGAATGCCACATGTCTGGTCAGTTGTGGGGCCAGTAGTTGTAGAGAATAAAGGAAAGTAAAAAGGAAAGGAAAGGAAAGGTCCTTTTATAGTCCACTATACTAGCTATATGTTTTTGGGTCTACATATGGTGACAGTAATATGGGACTACCTCGTACTCCTTGTGGGAGGCATCCATTATGCTACAAACGAGGCGTACATACCCTAACCCCCAGTAAGATTTGAAATTTTGACCTCCCTTTCAAGAGTACAAGTTCTCCACCACTCGGCCAACTCAGGCGTACAATTCAATTTCAATCTAACGGCTTTCACATTTCGTCAAAATAAAGATGCAATAAGATTTGTCATTTTGGAATTGCGCCTAAATGACAAGTGGTAGATAGTGGGACTTGGCCAGAGATGAAGTTAAAGGACAATTAGATCAGATTTGATCGTGTGGTTGGCGTGATCCGCTATTCAAGAGGTGCAAGTTCTTTATCTATCGCGGAATCACGCCTAGGTGACGCGTGTCTTGAGCTCGTGGGTTTTTAAAATATAATTGATGGCTATGTTTTAAAGTTGATAAAAAGATCAATCTGAGTCATTGATAATATTTTCTGCGCTAGGCTTGACGATTGGAACTGATTTTTTATTTTTTAAATTGCTTCCAAAGGGTTTTCAGCTGTGGAAATGTGTTTCAAACATGGATGGGAGTGGCTCGAGGATTTTTTGTCCTTGGCTCGATATTTATGAAGTCGTAGGGTGCTGAAGGGATGGATATTTGTGATTGTGGCTTCATTTATGTTTTTTGGTGGTGACTTGTGGGTTTCTGATCAGATTGAAACCCTTACTCGGCTCCATTTCTTTTCTGCCATTATGATTGGTCTATTCCTGTGTCGTGGTGGGTGGTGCAAATTAGATCAAATCTTTTTGTTGATCTTTTGAGAAAGATCAGCTGATGAAAGGAAGGATTACAATAAATTGAATTTTATAGGACAAGTGTTAAATGGATTTCATCTTTAGGGTTTTCTTCTTCTATAAATCCCTTTCTTTTCTCTGTTTTAAGGGTTCCAGTCTCTCTTGGTTCCAAGGGATATATCATATTGTTTAGATTGTATCAAGATAGAATAGAAAGTTTTATGTCTTATGCATTTTATTCAAGTGGTATGTGTTTTGGAACAAATTGATACAAAAATAGAATTCTTCATACTTAATACAATATGTTAGATTCAAGTCTATCCTTTGTGCTCACTTCTTGAGTTGTGGATTTTCTGATACATTGCATGAAATTTATCTATGTATATGTTTTTATTCCTTAGCTTTGATCTAGGATCAAATTAAATATGCTCTGGATAAAACATAGGCTCACTTGGTACTTTACAAGGATCTTATAAGTAGTGTTTGGTCCGAGATTATTTGTGTTTATGGCTTTGAGTCCTTGACAACAGTTGGTTTTTGTATTCTGTTCCTGAACTAGAAATATTGCCCAATGGATAAAGAACTCATAAGAAATTAGTACATTCTATGTTCATACATGTTTGATTGGTTTGGCTATATTCTGCAAAAGTTAAATCAAAACTATTTCCAAGTTCTTTTATGTTTTTTGGTTGCTGGTTGTGTTTCCTTCAGAGTAATGGAGAGTCAATGAATGAGTGGTTAACATTTAGTACTTTCTTACCATTATTTGTTGTTTAAAATCCAGATTTGTAAAGAGTTATATGTTGAGCTTGATTAAGTGTACTCGCCTTGGTCTTACAGAGCCAGAAGTTCAGAGGGAAGTCTTGTGCCTATAGTTGGTCCAGTTACCTTAAGATCTTCCCATATTTGGATCTAACCACTCTTCAATCCATCTCAAGGTATTTTGGTAGCTTGTAAGGCATACATGTTTTAAAACACCAAAAAAATGGCGAATCTGCTAGGGAGATGCAGTAATTGTCATAAATGACACAAGTTTCAAGTTGAGCTACACTCCTAGCCTTCTTATTTATATAAGCCAGTAAGTTGATCATTGAAAGCATAGAGTTACTCTTGTTTATCCCTTGTTGTCCTTTGTCTTGTGAGTTTCCTTATAGCAGTATTCATATAAGCTAGTGTTGTATTTTCCCAACTTATCTTGGGTGGCAACTCTAAGAGATCTCTATAGCAGTGATGAGTAATAAATATAATTCTATACACACTTCCTCTATATGAGTAATAGAAATAGTAGATCTTGTGTGAGAAAACATCCTGAAGATAAATTGGAAGATGGACTTCCCACTACCTCCAGACCTAGTCAGCCAAGGAAGGAGAAGAATAACAAAGGTATTTCTCAAACTGGGAGACAAAGGAGGGATACAAGGATAGAAGAGCTAATCCAACACAACCATGCAGGAAATGCATCACAATATAATGAGGCTTTAGAGTTGGGATTGGGTGCATATGGAGATTATTATTCTCCTAATGAGAGAGAGGTTCCAGAATTTGACACTACTCTCCCAGATTCTAAAAGTATATCTGAAGAAATTGCTGAATTGGATAGGAAAATCCAGGAGCTGATTGTCATCAGAGAACAAAGGGAAAAGGAAAGAGAAAATAAGACAAGACAAGATCAGATTAGGGTTGAACAAATGAAGAGGAAATTGTTGAACGTGGAAGCAATGAACTATGTTGAAGAACCTGAGAGGGTCGAAGAGGAACTTGTTATCCACCAAAGTTTTGTTACTAAAGACCCTAGGAATAGGGGAAAGAAGAGGATAAAAGAGTTGAAATAAATGAACCTATGAGTTACAAGGTTCCAGTGGATCTAATGTCTAAATTGGACACTGATCTTGGGAGAGATATAAGGGAGAAATAAATCATAGCCAAAGAGCTTGAGAAAGAAGAATTGGAATATGTTGCTTTAGAAATGAAGAAGAAGGTTGATTTTCTTAGGTAGTCTACTAGGCCTTCTCATGCTGGTGCTGAGGTAGCTGCAATATCAAATGTCAGGGAATCTACTTCTCAGACTGATAATCCATTTCAAAGGAGACCAGGTCATGTAGAAAAGTACAAACAATTTTATTTTCTTGGTATTCTTGGTTATCCTAATGCAGTTCCAAATGAAATTACAGATAAACTTCCTAAATTTGCTGTAAATAATGTCATTAATTGTGAGGAGCATTTAAAGAAGTTTACTAATATGATGGATGACTATGAGATTGTACATGAGGATGTATTGATGAAACTTTTTGTTCAGTCTCTAGTTGAGGATGCTAGGGATTGGTTTAGAGGGTTACCTTATGATTGTGTAGGGGGTATGGATGAACTAAATGATTTCTTTAAGGAGCAATATGGTGACAATAAAAATGAGGGATTCATGTTGAATGCGTTCAATAATATAAAGAAGAAACCAAATGAGGATTTTGTTGAATTCAATATAAGATTCCAAAGGGCCATGCATAAGCTTTGCTAGGTAATGAGGCTTGGTGATAAGGTATGTCTTGACACCTATCTTCTTAGAGACAAGAATCCTAGAAACATTAGAGAAGCTTATAAGACAACTATTAACATTGAGACTAATAGAAGAGTGTCGGGGAAATTAGGTAGAAGGGAAAAATGTAAGCCTACTAGGAAAGAATTAGATAGGCCTTATAATGTGAAACTTAAAGAGGAGGTTAATATGAAGCAGATATTAAATGCCATAAAAGATTTGAAGCCTGGAGAAAATAGGAATAACAGGGCTCCAAGAAATCATAGGCCATTCACGAGCAATTTTAATCAGCAATATACCACCCAGTGGAAGGTTGAGAATTCTCCCACAAAGGAAAGACAAGCTTAATAATAAGACTCCCGATCCTCTGCAAAGAAGCTCTGTTAATATATGTGGTGACCTTTCATGGTGTATATCTTGTCAATCCCCACACAATTCTTACTATTGTGTTGTTGCCTTGAATATATTTGAAAATGAAGCACAACAAGAAGGGGAAGAGGAAGATGAATTGTATGATGACAGTGGTTGTGCAATGACCTTTTCACACTTGAGGGGTGAAGAAGAATTTGATGATTAAACTGAAAACCAAGATATTGTTCCATCTGATGAAGAAGAATAAGATATTGATGATATAAGGTGTAATGCTGAAAGGGGTAAGGAACCCATTGTGTTAAGAAGACCTTCAGATGAAGAGATTGCACAAATCACTGTAGACATGGTTACTCAAGAAAGGAGTAATTATTATTTGAGAAATAGAACATTTGGTAATGCAGATGGCAAACCAGCTAGTACTTTTATTAAGGAAACCAAAGCAGAAACTAAGCAGACACAAGAAAAGGAAAAACTTACTGAGGGTGTAAAAAGAATAAAGGTTAGGAAAGAAGATAAGTCTAATAGACCAAATGTTGTATATAAGGTAAAAAAAAAGATGCTAGAGGTAAATGTTTCCCCTCTTCAAAAGGATAATAAAATAAATGAGCCAAGCTTGGCTACTCAAGTTGAAGGAGAAAGTATTGTTACTATGAAAGAAGACATATTTGATATAAAATACACCCCTGTTAATATGGGGAAATTGTTATCACAGATCACTATCAAGGTTCCATTATTGGAAATGATGAAGATTGAGGAACATAAATAAAAGATTTTGACATGGGTAAATAGAATTGCTTCCATGAGGATTCAAAAGCCAGAAAAGAATGAGAACATGGGAAATATAAAAAATAAATTTGATAATAAGGGGAAATAATCAGAAGAAATTGTTTCAAAAATTCCTCAGATTTATTTGAATACAAATCATGTAAATACTACCTTGGGAGTTGTGGATCCCTTTTTCTTGACTCTAGTTATCAATGGTAAGATGCTAAAAAATTGCATGATACATTCAGGAACATCTAACATTGTTATGCCTGCAGAGATATGAAGTCAATGGGATTGCAAGTTGATACTCCCCATGGAAGATGTCACGCAATGGATTCTAGAGAGGTTCCTGTCATAGGTACTATTAAAGATCTTCCTTATAGACTAGCTGCATATCCAGAAAAGGTGCTAACAATGAGTGTCTTAATGGTTGATAGTCGTCCCCAATATGGAATGCTATTATAAAGAAAGTGGAGTGCTTCAGTGGGAGGAATTATTCAATCTCACTTATCTTTTGCAACTTTCAATGTTGCTGGTAAAAAGTATGTAGGGAAACTAGGACTCCTCACATGATTGAGGAAAATGAGGGTGATAATATGAATTGTTTCTTGGACACTGATATTGGGTCTTTCCAAGTGCAAGATAGGAAGGTTGAAAGAGAAGTCCAACATGCTCTTTTATCTGAGGAAAAGTATAATCTGACAGACCAAAATGACTTATGGACCATGTATTTTGATGGTGCAAGCTATAAAGAGGGAGCTGATGCAGGAGTTTTGTTGATAGCTCCTAGTGGTAAGACTTTCAAATTCTCTTTCACTTTGTTGTTTACATGTACCAATAATATTGTAGAGTATGAGGCTTGGTTGATTGGATTAAGGTTGGCCTCAAGACGTAAAATAAGAAATCTCAGAGTAATTGGAGACTTTGAATTAATAATTTCTCAAATAAGATCCAAGTTTTCTTCAAAGAATCAAAGACGAAAACAATACATAAATGTTGTTTGGGATGAGTTGGAAAATTTTGATGCTTTTGGTATTGACTCCAGATGGATATAAGCCAAAATAGAATGACAGATTTGCTAGCCAATATTGTTTTGAGGCCAGAAGATATCACATTTACAGGAATCTCCAAGATCGAGGTTCAATCTAGGCCTTCCATACTAGATAATGTTGAAAGCTTGCAGGTTTTTGAAAATGATTTGAATATTCTGAGATTTTTATATTGTGAATCAAACTTTGGGAATAAAGAGATGGATTTCAGTGGATATGTGGACACCTTGGATGGTAACAATACTATTTTTGGTTAGGATGTCCTATAGCTGAAATCAAATAAAGTTCCAAAGGGATTAGTTGTTCTTGAGAAAGCTTTTGATAATAAGGACAAACCATTTTCTATAAAGATTGTGAACAAGCCAGAGGATTTGGAAGAAGTGATTTAGGGACAGCTGAAGCTCCTAAAAAGATATATATTGGTAAAAGGCTGTCTCCTAAACTTAAAAGGTTTTTAGTTGATATTCTCAAGAAATAGAAGCATGTTTTTTTATGGTCTTATGATGACTTAAAGGCATATAGAGAAGATCTCTTCCAACATGAGATTCCTTTGAAGGAAGGCACAAAGCCTTTCAGACAAATAAGGAGACCAGTGAATCCAAAATTGGCACCAAAGATGCAAGATGAGTTGAAGAAAATGAGGGATGCTGGAATTATAAACCCTATAAAACATTCAACATGGGTATCAAACTTAGTTCCAGTAAGGAAAAAGAATGGAGACATCAGACTCTGTGTGGATTTCAGAAATTTGAACATTAATTCTTTAAAGGACAATTATGGTTTTCCCAACATGGAAGCCATGCTACAAAGAGTCACTCAATCTGAATTAGTGTCAATGTTGGATGTATTTTAAGGATATAATCAGGTCATGGTCAAGGAATCTGAGCAATTCAAGACTGCATTTAGCACACCATGGGGTACTTATGTTGATGTGAGAATGTTTTTTTTCTTGACAAATGTTGGGGCAACTTTTGAGAAAGCCATGGATGTGGCAGTTTTGGATTTCATAAATAAGTTCTTAGTAGTCTATCAAGATGATCTTACACCTTATTCAACATAGGAAGATCAATACTGTTGTCATCTTGAGAAAATCTTTGTTAGAGATTTGGAATATGGGGTTTCATTCAATCCAAAGAAATATGCCTTTGGAGTCATAGAGGGCAAGATTCTAGGACACATTGTGTCTAAAGATGGAGTTAGGATTGACCTTGAAAGGGTTGCTGCTATTCACAAGGTCCCTCACCCCAAGAATGTCAAGGGCATTCAGTCTTTCTTTGGACATGTAATTTTCTTAAGAAGATTTGTTACAAATTTTGCAAAAATTAGTATCCGTATTTCAAAGATGATGAAGAAAGGAGCTAAGGTAGAATGGAGTCAAGAAGCATCTAAGGATTTCTCAGATATTAAGAAAGCTATCAAAGATGCCCCTATGTTAAGGACACCTATGTTGATGAGACTTTGTGACCAGTCTCATCAACAGAGGAAGAGTTGTCACCGGGTATTGGGGTACCGACCAACTTCGCTTGTAAAGGTTGTCCGAGGAATAAATTCTCCGGGCCTTCAAGCACCTGAGTGTCGGGTCTCGACGGTGCGGGGAGCTAAGTTGGGCAAGTGACTATTTTTGTTCGGGGGGATAGCTGGTTTTGACTCGTCTTCTCTGGGGATTTCGTTAGTATGTCGGGGTTTCCTGCAAGCACGCATTAGCTTACCAAATAAACAACAAAAGATAGATCAAGGTTAGGAGTTCGTTAATCTACTTATAGTCATGCAATATACCTTTATAAACATCAACAATGCTCTAATGAACTACACTAAATACTGAATGCATAATGAACCATTAGTTCATACATATTCAATAGCAAGGGGAAATGAGATAATCTAATCTAACAAAACATCAAAGCAAAGGACATTAGAAACATACAACACAAAAGAGATATTGCTAACTCAAAGATCAGAACACCGACAACATCATTGCTAGAAACTCTTCCTTCTTCATTAACAAAGTGTTCTAGCAGCACTGGTGTGTACATCAATGGCTCCAAGGGAGCATCTAACTACAAAGAACTATTGAGAATTGAGCTTTGCAACTACTGAGAAACAAAATGCTAATAGTATTGGACTGCAAAATCATCAATTTTTTTCGACCCTTGAAATGAGGTCGGACTTCTTATTTATACACAAACCTTGCCCTAGAATTAACCTAATCTAACTATACACTCAACATTAAAATACAATATCTGGTGGCTGGTACTACTTGCACCACTTACAATCACCTCGAAAAGAACAGAGGTCTGATAGATGAAGACAAGAAGGGAAGGATGGAAGAATCGGCCTCGAGAAAGACTAGAAGAAATCTGATCTTCCCGGAGTTCGAGGCTACATGCCTCATTAATGCGAAATGCAGCTCACTATCTTCGATGCTTCAGGTAGTTAATGCTGGAGTGACACCTTGGGAAAATCACCCGTTAGAGCCATCCCTCAAACTGACATGACTTATCGGGGTCACCTACTTTCTGATCCCCTTTATTAACTGTTGGATAATTCCTGGTCGGCTTCGGGGAACCTGGACATGGGTCGCTGAATGAATACAAAACTTCAGATCTGGAATTTCAGAGTCCGGGAGCTAATGCTCAAAGAATAACGAATGTTAAAAATGCATCCTTCCGGTGAGAACCTCCGGAGTCCGGAGAACTTTATTCTCCCTTGTTGTTCTTGAAAGCCTCCAAAATTTGGCTAATGTCGACTCCATCTATGTCCTTGATACTGTTCCACCGATCGCGGATAATTCTGAACTTCTCTTCAATATCTCCAACCCTGTCCTAGAATTCTTCGCCTAGCTTGACGAAATCATGAGCCCGGAGCATCATCTTAGATATTCTTGACAATTTCCCTCCGTCGAAGTCTCCGACAGACTGATACCGGGACTCCATCAACTCATCAAACTTGCTGAGGACATAGTCCTCTGGGGCACAAGTCCCAGTGGTGAAGGGATCAACTTGTGAAACCCTTCCAATGAATGCTTTGTATAGGTCCAAAGGATACCGAACCCCTGTGACCTTCTCTTTGAGGGCCGTAACCAGTTGCTTGCTTACCTCAATCTTGAGGCCAAGTCTAGAGTATAAGGCCCGAAGGAATTCAAAGAATCCTCGCCCAAAATGTGTGCCTCGGTGATGGCCTCTTCTCCGGAGTTGATGATTTCATCTAATCCGGTCCTCCTCTCTGCATATTTTTCTATGTTTCCTTCCCATAGGACAACGACACCGTTTACCTGGCCCAAGAGATTGTTGACCAGATAAAGGTCCGGTAGTGACGCTTCCAAGAATTGCCTTATGGCCTTGATCTGCTCTGCGATCCACCCATCTATAGTCTGCGCCTTCTTCTTCATGGCCCTAAGAGCATCCATGTCACCCTGCGGAAGCAGTGGTCCGGAGGTGAAGGCTTCCGGACAGATCTCGGTCAGTGGCTATGCAAGTTCGGCAAGAAGTCCGAGAAGATTTTCATTTTTCTCTTTTTCCTCCTTTAACTTCAACGCTTGTTTTTTGTACTAGGCTTCAACTATCCGAGTTGCCTCTCTTAGCAGATCTAGCTCACCTGCTTATCTCTCCTTCCCAGAGCCACCTCTATGATTGCATAATCTTGGGCTTTGGCCGTTGCCACATGTATATCTGGGGGAGGGGTTGCAACTACTACAACTGTATCTCCGCCCGGACCAGTCCGAATGGAGTGGAGGGTCCGGGCCTTCTTCTGTTTGGGGGCGCCTTGCGTTTGTGCCATCATCTAAGCTACGGAGAGATGGGATTTTGCTTTTGCTGGGGCCTTCCTCTTCTTAGAGTCCACCAACCATTGTGGTGGTGGGGGTGGCCTTGTTGCCAAAGTTTGATCAAGTGCATCCCCTCCGGGGTTCTGTTGTTCATCCCCGGTATTTGGAGTCTCTTCAGAATCTTTCTCCGTGTTTTTTGGACCACCTACATCATCCCCTTTTGTGGTGTCAGTATTTTTGCCTTGGTGTCCGTGTCGTTAGTAGCATCGGTAGAATCAACATTAGTATTTTAGGGGTTCTCTGACTCGTATTGCTGCTGTTGTTGTTGTTATTCTTCTCCGACATCATCTGCCGGGACATCCTCCATTGAATTATCCTCCGGAGGTGGCAAAGATGTTTGCACTGGATCTACTTGCAATATCACTGGGATCACCTGGCCGAATGTTGTACTGCCCTGGGTGGGTGGAGGCGTTTGGAGCATGGCGGCTGAGGTTATAGTTGTTCCCGTAGGTCCGATTCCCCCAGCCAAAGCCGACTGCTCATCTTGCACTTGCCTCTTCTCCTACACTTCGGTCTTTGTGACCTGCTTTTCTTGGGCATCAGAGATGTCCACATGCTCGAGCTCTTTCTCTTTTTCCACTGGGACTTCCTGCACAATGGCAGCTTCCATCTCCGGTATTTCCCCTTTAGTGTGGATTATTACTTCCTCTTGGGTAGTGATCTCTTCTACCTCTCTCCTGATATCCCCTTGCAAATTCACAAATTTGACTGTCCCAAATATATCATCAAAGTCATCATGCGGAGGGGAGGTCTCCAGGGGATTCTTTGGCTGATTGTCGAGCTCAGGGGAGTCCGAGGAGACAATCTGTACTTCAGGGATGTCGATCATCCCAAGCACTTCCTCCACCCTTGGCTGAGGATTGTTTGTCCTTTTCTTCTTCCTCCTTGTTACCAATGGGGGCCCGACATCTAATATAGCTGCACGCTGCTCCTCTGCTCCGATCCCTGTTACTCGGACCATTAGTTTTGCAAGCGAAGGGCAACCGAAAGGGAGGGCAGGTTCCGCTGTAATAACTGGAACGCCCATCCAGGTGCTTAATACTTCCTTCATCTGGTGGGACGCTGCCAGTTGAAGCTGCAATTATTCCGCAACGAGAACTGTGGATGGGACCTAGGGCAGGGTCCCAACTTTTCTCTTTCCTCTATCTTTGCCGTGCGCAGAGGTTCCAGCCCCAGAGGTTGATCCTAGAAAAAATGGGTCAACTCTTTGTGTAGTTTTTGGACACACCTTCTGGAAACAGGCATGGCTGCGTTCAATTACATTGTAGGTGATATCCTCAATCACCGGGCCTTCCAGGGTGTCCCACTCCATCGGAGGGAGAGCCATTTTGTCTACTCCCTGTTCTTTATACTGTGGGTCTTCTATGGATCCGCTGTTTGAAAAGTCCTTGGGAAAATTTTGAAGCTTGAGGCGCTTCATCATGCCTTGTGTCATCCGGAAAAAATGCTAGTTTTGAACTTCAAAATTCTCAAGGCAGTCTTCCCAGAAATCTTCCAAGTGAAGCTCGTGAGGGTCTGCTACGTGGGGAAGTGTCGTTGCTATCTTGTCCAGCAAACCAAAATTCTTCCGCTCCAAATAAAATTCTGTCAGTCCTAAACATTTAAGTTCACCATCGGCCTCCTTTGCCGCTACAAGGCAGCAAGTATAGTTCCCGCAGGTTATTGGGAACGGAATGTTGGTAACCTTCTTCAATGCAAAGAAGGCATGCAGCTCCAAAATTTGTCTGCAGTATTCCAAAAGAATTATCCCATCGCCACAATGTTTGGGTAATAGGTAGGGTTTCTCGGAGAAGCCGGTCACCCGAATGTAAGTGTTCTACTGAAATTGAATGTAGTAATGGCCATAGGTATTGACCAGAGTCATTGCTTCCATTGATAGTAGGTATCCGACATCCCGAGTGGGTGTAAGAATGTTGTAGTAAATGAAAGCATCATTTACTATGCAAAATTTGGGAAAACTGACCTCCCATTAGATTTGTGGGAAATAGTCCCAGAGAGCATCTTGGTGATGGGGCGTTGTTGCGCTATTGCCCGCAAGACATAGGAAGTCATGTAAAATTTGAGGGACCGACCGACCCTGAAGAGCTGGGTGTCCACGTGATTGGCAATGATTGTTGCCCAATCGAAAGTTTGGCTGTCGGAGGCGATGCCAAACAAGAAGTAATACATCCATGCCGAGAATTCTCGGGCATGGGGATCTCCAAAGAATCTGCATAACAGAATGTTCCCCATTTGTATACTCTCTTTAAATTCTATCTGGGGGATCTCCAACTTCATCTTTCTGAAATCCTTCCTGGGAGTCCTGAGCCAGTTGGTGTTGAGGTATTGCCGCGCCGCTTGAGGGAGTTTCTCAAATTTATTTAGTGCCAGGGTCCGGGTGATGACTATAGCATTGGAAAAATGGGGGATCCCTAAGCCCGAAGAGAATGTTGCGGCGTCCAGAGACACCATGGGTGTTGGATAACTCATCGGAATAGGAGCGGTAAGCACGACAGCCCGGACTGCAGTGTTGTAGTGTTTTGCTAGGGTGACGATGAGCTCCAAAGCCTGCACTGAGCAGGGGAAGCAGGCGACCTTAAGGATCCCAGAGGCGGCCAGATTGAGTGCCATCAGATCTGTGACCTTGCGCTGTATGAACGTTATTTTAACCAGGGCTTGCATTTCTGCCCATGCTCTGACACCTGTGTAAGTAACCAATTGAAGCTTGGAGTCAACCTTCGATCCCAGAATGACCTCTCCCCTGAGATATTTCATTGATAGTGGGAGTTTTTCTAAGGCCTTCTCAACCTTTTTCCTGACAGCTGCCTGGTTGAAGTAGTAGTGGGGAGTTTCGGGCTCCCGGGTGGAGAAGATGCTAATGCTTCAGACATTATTGATGGGTGATTTTTGACAACCTACAAGACCAGACGACCATCAGTATAGATAATATAATAAAATTCCAGATTTTGGAGATTTCACCACTACTTCTCGTATATCCTGAAAATGGTATCAGTTTGCATCGAACCCCGAAAAGATATATATAATGAAATGACTTAGGAATTTGACCTATGCCCAGGCTTCCGAGGATTCTAGCTCATGCGATGAAACAAAATGAAGACTAAAGGGGAACTTGGGACCCAGAGTCCGGAAAACTGACCATTATTGACATGACCAAAAATTAGCCGCACAAGGCTAACATGGGAGCGTCACGTGGTCATGCAGTAATGGGAGTAATGGCATTAACGCCGACAGCTGTCTGAACACGCGAGAGCATGAATGCCACTTGGGCCGGTTTTGAATGCTCGCGTGTGGGAGATTTATGTCGTCATTAAGGTTGAGATGACGAAGGAGGGAGAAAATCGCTATGGTTCGAACATGCGAGGTGCCGAGTTTGAACTAGGCAGACATCTCTCAGGCGAGCTTCAAATTTGGGGTTTTTGTGCATGGAGCACGACGAGCTCGCCACCAGACAGGAAGGTGGGACATACAAGGAATGTACAAAACCACAGAAGGCCGAAGCACAACGAGGGTCGAAGCGCAACTCGCAGGTTGACCAAACAAAACATATTTACAAACAATTTACAAAATGCACAGGGTAAAGACAACCTTTACACTGATTTTACATCTAGTCAGAGGGCAGACAACCCTTTGGTAGAGCCGTCCCGCCAACAGGACGCGATGACAAGCAGAACGAAAAACCAGAAACCAAAAACGAAAAACAGAAATGAGGACAAAGTCGCAAGCAAAAACAAACCCAAACAAAAACGAAGCAGAACCAGAAAGCACGAGGAAAGAACCAGAAGGGGCCTACCTTGAAACGTGGAGAATGCGGGAGAACGAGCACGGGAGGCGCTCTGCAACTAACCAGTCTCAAATGACCACGAACGCACAACTTGTTAATCGTTGTTTAAGCACTGCTAAGCACCAAGAGCAATTCACACTTAATTGTTGTTTAATCGCCTTAATCGCTCTAGAGTCGCTCTGGGTAATTTGTTTGCGGTAAATGTGTTAATGACTGGTGAAACCTATTTATACCCTTAGGGTAAAAACATATCTCGCTCTTTTCTTCCGCAAACCCGAAAAGAAGGCAAACCTCTGGACTCCGGGCCCGGGGGTTCCATGCAACCACACCCTCTAGTAAAAGAGGAAATGGTGACAAAGAATCCTGGAGTCCTGAATTCGAATGGAACAAAGAAGACAACACTCCGGGACTGGGCCTCGGAGCAAGGAAGACAAAAAGGGAAAACAACACCGACCTGCGGAGGCAAAGGTCGGGGAAACATAAGGAAACAAAAAGAAAACAAGGGAAAAAAAAAGAAAAAAAAAGGGGGACCCAACATTTTGCCTACAAAATGTAGGGACGGGTATGTAGGGCATAACAAATGGTGACTCACTGGGATGAATGCCTTAGCGCATCTAAGAACTTCAGAATCTGTGGTTAGCAAAACCGAAACTTATCTTTACCTGGAGTATCCAGCTTGCAAGGTGTGAGGTGTCTGAGAAAATCTGACTCATCCATGATTCAATCCTTTGGTCCTTCGTCAGTTGTGAAGTGTGTGCTTTGAAAGAAAATGTAACCGATGATTTCCTGGAGAAGCAGAGAGGAGGCACTGATTTCATCAAACCAAAATCACTACAAATCTTGCACGTTCCCCCGGATCCAGAATTCTCTATTCTTCAGATCTTTTCTTTTCTTCAGTTTTAAAGATGGGAAGGCGATACTCCTTTCACCATGAACCTTAAGCTTAGCTAATTTTTATGGCGGTACTTCTTTCACCTTGCCATTTTCTTTTAAATTGCTGAATATGAGAGAACATTCCGGACCCCAGATATTTTACGATTTTCAAACTTGGCCAATTACTAGTGCCACCGATCGACCCTCAAGAACCATGCATTTACTTGCTTCTTAGGTTTTCTGTTAACTAATGTCCGGACTTCCAAGATATGAATCTGATGATGATTAACCATAACCTTTTACCATATGTGCAAAATAACTTCGGAGTGCAGACAAATTTGACCGTGCTAATAATAGATTCCGAACTACTCAAAATGCATAAGGTACCATTCTAGAGACTAGATGTCATGCGAAGCATATCTATCTACAAGAAGAGGGTCAAACACAAGGAACCCAGAGAACAAACGCAAAAAGCAAAAAACAAAACCAAAGACAAAAGAAAAAGGAAAGGGAGGCGGTCCCAGTGGATGGCCGACAAACTATTTACAAGGCCAAGGTGCTCCCAAGGAGTACTGGGAAATATATTTACAAGAAAGAACTTTTTACATATAATACAACTTTGAGCAAACTTATCACCTACCTCATTCAAAATAGTGCCTGAGAAACTGCCCATTGACAGGCAATGGGACGACTTCTCCGGTCATGGTACTGAGGCGATAAGTATTTGCCCCGTAGATCTTAGAAATTAGATACGGTCCGAGCTAGAGCCTTTGGAATTTGGTGTGCTTTCATTTCTTTTCCTGGGCCTTGTCCCACAGGAGGACCAGGTCTGAAATTTGAAAGGCCTTATATTGGGCTCTCTGGTCAAACCAGCGTTTGACTACTGCTTGGTCACGCGTGAAATGTTCCAGCGCCATGTCTCTTTGTTCCTTAATCCTCACCAGGTTCAGAAGCTGAACTTCCACGATATTGTTCTGGTTGTTGCATTCCTGCATAAATTGTAAGATCGGGATTCATAAGTTGATAGAGAATAATGGATTATGGCCGTAAACTAGATGAAATGGGGAAGTCCCCAGGGCAACGTGAAATCAAAATCTTCTGAAGGGGATGAGCTCATGCCCTCCTTCTAGCCCCAGTTTCTGTTGAAAGGACTTTGTGACCGGTCTCATCAAAAGAGGAAGAGTTGTCACCGGGTACCGGGGTACTAGCCAACTTCGCCTGTAAAGGTTGTGCGGGGAATAATTTCTCTGGGCCTTCAAGCACCTGAGTGTCGGGTCTCGACGGTGCGGGGAGCTAAGTTGGGCAAGTGACTGTTTTTGTTTGGGGGGATAGCTGGTTTTGACTCATCTTCTTCGGGGATTT
The DNA here is from genome assembly GCA_018584345.1 of Thuja plicata. Classification (NCBI taxonomy): domain Eukaryota; kingdom Viridiplantae; phylum Streptophyta; class Pinopsida; order Cupressales; family Cupressaceae; genus Thuja; species Thuja plicata. The sequence goes on from MU226082.1 coordinate 1,139,100, forward strand.
CATTAGTATGTCAGGGTTTCCTGCAAGCACGCATTAGCTTACCAAACAAACAACAAAAGATAGATCAATGTTAGGAGTTCATTAATCTACTTATAGTCATGCAATATATCTTTAACATCAACAATGCTCTAATGAAGTACACTAAATACTGAATGCATACAAAACCATCAGTTCATACATATTCAATAGCAAGGGGCAATGAGATCATCTAATCTAAAAAAACATCAGAGCAAAGGACATACTTAATCCTGAGATTGTGGAATCTTGTTATGCCTGCAAGAGACATACATCCCTAGTCAGAACCACTGTCAGGACTGTAAATATTTTTCACTTGTTCTTGCTCATGTTTATAAAATGTCTGAACCTGGTTCTTAAGCCTTAATTTTAACTTTCTTCCAAACCCTTGGTTCATTTTTGGTCAAAAACCCTAGGTCTCTTTTGCATGTTATAATCTTGTGTTACCTTTTTGGGCCACTTAAATCGCTTTAACTCATGGAACATAAGTCATCGTGGGGCCATTTCCTAATATTTCCTAAGTCCTAGCGGGGTCTACATTTGTTCTTTCCTAAGTCTAAAGTCCCCGCAATATTTTACCTTTTCCCAAGTGTTGTGACGGTCACTTTTCATCTAACAACAAGCGTGATCCTTCAAACACAAGGTGCAGTCTTTTTATTCATTAAGACATTGCGTCGTGCTACCAAGTTTCCTTTCTAGATCTTGGGGCCAACGTCTTCTGAGCTAAAGCAATTGTAAATGGCAGACAGATAGAGTTAATCCAATGATGGGCAAAATCCCATGAAGAACAGATGACTGAAAGAAATTCATTGTGGGTTCACGCCTATGCGACACATGGAAATTGGTTGGGCTGCATAAAAGTAAGCATCAATTGGTTTTGTTTTAATCAAACAGTGGGTACAATCCCTTAAACATAAGTTGCATGATGATTATTCATCACAGGATTGCACTGTGTTGACAGGTGTCCAGCAGAGGTGCCCTAGGTCCTTTGTCTCACATTGGCTGTGCGATGAAAGGACTTGATATTTTTATAACCAAGCCTGCAAATGGTTAGGTGCCAAAAGGCACGTGGATTTTTGGCAATTGGTTTGAAGATGACAATTAGTGGCGGCCAGCTGGCGGACATGAAGATAATTTTGTTTGCCCGCGCCCAGGTGAGATGGTTGAAAAGGAGTGAAAGGTGTCGGTAGGGTGTTATGGTGCGATCCGAGTCACGACAGGTCCAATCAGATCACGGGATGACACTTTTGTGACATGTGGCCAGGTCGGCCAAATAGGATATTAGATGGGTACAGATCCCGGGTGGAGATGTGACAATAGACGTGATCCCGCAATACAGAAGGTGCTCCGTTTTTACCCATTGCATGATCATGCCTAGATGACATATGGAAGAGGTCCCAGTGAATCAGGTGGTGCTACGTGGCACAGGTGGCAAGATAAGTGGCGGGACCAAAGGCCAGGAGGGTTCCACATGGAGTAAATGAGAAGGCAACATGTGGTGGCATGCACCGGGCCAACATGAGGTTAAAGCTCGATAAGATGTGATAAGATCTAATGGTTGGTGATTGCGCTTGAAGGATGCGTGTCCTGGTTTGATCGTAGGTTAGAGTCAATAGGTTAAAGACTGACAAATCTAATATGATCTAAGGATTGGTGTGATTCCTTGAACAAAAGGTGTTCAAAAGAAAATCTTCAAGGCATCGCGCCTGAATGCCATGTCTCTGGTCAGTTGTGGGGCCAACAGTTGCAAAGACTAAAGGAAAGTAAAAGCTGATCAACTCAGTTTCAATCTAACGGCTTGTTGGCGAACAGATTTGTCTTCCTCTTTTTAAATGAAAATGGATAAAGACTCTATGTTTTTGAAGACAAATGGTTCATCAACAGTTGGGTAAGCATGAGAAATTGCTTCCCTCTGAATTTCTAAGGTTTAGCTTCCTTGTAAGATATTCAATGAATTATCAACATAAAAGTAAATTCATACACCTTTAACCAGAAAGTGTAGAAGGAACACTCAAATACTCTTGGGTATTGAGGTGATTTACAAAATTAACAGATGATTTAAAATAACTACGAACTAAACTGAGATCCACTAATTACTTGAAAAACAAACAACCTATGAAGTAACTTAAGAAAGATAAGCAATAAAGAAACTGAAAGTGACTGAATATAAACAACAGATGTGCAAATTCAAATGTACCGATTCTCAAAGAAATCAAAACATTCCAGATTTTGATTCAAAGCTCTAAACCATACCATGCATCTGTATATTCATATATTAATCGGATCAAAGTCTGATCAAAAATCAGTCACCAGCTGTTTCAAAATTTTCAGAAAAGCCTATATTAACTATCTATTTCTAAAAAGAAGCTATCTATAATCTACCCTGATTTTCTAACCCTTTTTCAGTTCAAAGTTCCCAAATTAATAGTTTCATGTCCGAGAGAGCCTCCAGAAAAACCCGGCTTCTCGGACATCCAAAACAACCATTTAAAACCAATTACATAACTTAAAATAGAGTTTCAAAACACGCGCCATTAAAAGCGTAAAGCAAGGGAAATGCTGCCCAGAAAACTACTGGCTCCCTTTAGGCCCTTCTGACGTGGCGGTTTGTACGAGCTTCCAGGATCAGAACACGTTTGTTAACTCCTGTGCTGGCTGGGAATGCAGGTTCTTTAGGCCTGTCAGCTTCGCCCGAGTCGCATTCTTTTCCCATCTTAACTCCCTGATTCTCTCCGCCTACTTCAGTAACTAACCTTTGTTCAACAACAACATAGACTCCACGTTTGCAATTCTGCTGAAATCCTGAACTGTGGGCATTTCATTTTCTTTGAGAGCGTTCATGGTGTCTGCGAAGAATTTAACCATGGCATCCGCATCCTTGTTACCTCCGTTAATTTGCAAAATGCTCGAGGGATTCACTATCTTGATGTCTTTAAGGGCATCTACGTGCATATCCAGCACCTCCTTTTCTATTGCTTTTGCTTGAAAGATCGCAGCTTTAAACATTGTGTTTTTCCATCCGAAGTTCTGCTTCAGGATGAATAGCATACAGGGATCTACCAATTTCATCAAGTTCTCAACTAAGAACTGAGTCACACCATAGTTTTCTATTTCTTGAACCAGTATGACGATCACTGCGCATTTCGCTTCCTCCATTTCCCAGTTTGGAACTAAGGTTTGAACCTGTACAAGTAATGTTTCTCCATCTAAACAAGTAGATATAAATTTGCGGATGAAAGCACTTCCTTCAGGGATAACATTGTTTACCCAAGAGTTCATGACCTCCATCAGAACCTTCCCCCGTTGTATTTGCTTCACCAGATTTTGGCTTTCAATTGAATTCAGATCAAGATCCTGGGAAGACTAGGCCAATTGCAGAACTCCATCAACAACGAGTGAAGAAAGAAACTCAGCCATGGTAGAAAGCAGCTGCTTCAATTTACGTTTCTCTCTTCCATCCTTTTGCGACTGCCCACGCATATGATCAACTGAGAATTTAAAGATGTGATCCCTATAATCCCTGTTCTGGACACCAAGTTCTATTCTCGTAATTTCGAAGTCTTCGGCCTCTAGTTCCTGAATTCCCTCTTTAGGCTTAAAAGTGGCTATTTCTGCAGTCACCTTTCCAGTAGATAGCCTGGCATCACTTTTTAGTCTTTTTGCTTTGGGGGTTTCGGGTAGCATATTTAGTAACAATCTCCTTCCCAGGAAGTGCAATGGGTTTGTAACTCTTTCTTTTATTCACCGATTCAATTAGCCAAGGAGGGACTGAACCAGTGACTATCCAATTGTCGGGAGTTTTTACAGGAGTATTCTCGGCCTGGGGTAATACAGAAATCTCTTGTTCTTTTACTTGTTGGTCCGGAGAAAATGAAATATCATCTTCATTAACCTCAACATCCAGATAGTCGAGTCCTAAAGCTGCCATCTGAGAACGCTTCTCTGATCTTGTTCTCGGTCTCGATCTCGGTGCAGTCAGGTGCCTGCTGGAAACTACCTTTTTCTTGGGAGACATAATTTCACCTGCATTTGGAGCCACAAGAGATACATTAGACGAGGCATGTTTTACATTTACTAAGGGTGGTCTTGCGCTATGCTTTTCAAGAGGGGGGTTCTCAGCTCCTTCCTTCTTCTTCTCTAGTAACCAGCTTTCTGTGACCTCGAAAATGGTTCGGGCCCTCAACTTTATATCATCTTCTTCTCTCCGGTTCCATTCTATGTCTGGGGAACTCTTGCATCCACATTGTCGGCCCTTGAACTTGTGATTCCGGAACTATCCTCCTCCACATTTTTAATATCAAAATTCAACTGCAACATTTTGACTTGTGAAATTACAAGTCTGGAATGATCTCGTCTCCAGATTGCCTCCTCATCACTGAGATCTTCCCATAGGTCTTCTAGGTGTGAGCTGGGTGAAGGATAATTATTTCGGCTTAAAACTTGCTTGGCGAAGCCTTTATTATCAAAACCCCTTCTTAACTTATAAAATTGCAAGTGAAAGTTCAATAAGTTGCTTCCTATCACCGAAGCGTCCAGCATATTGTTACAGGCTAAATTGCCAATTTTAACTAGGAGCATAGAAGACACTTTTTCTTCTGGCAGAGCATTTTTGATAACAACAAACAATTGCCTGCAAACTTCTGCCAAAATAAAACAATCAAAAGCAAACCTTGGGAGTCTAAGAGGTTCATCATCGAAGCCTCCGACCCGAATGTAAGTGAAACATGAGAATTGAATATACATGCTTCCGTAGGTTTGAACCAGTTTCCTGGCCTCCAATGAAACTGTTTGGTTTGGGACTCCTGCCAATTGTTGACATAAATTACCCAGGAAAACATCCTGAACCTTCCTGTAATTTTCCAGAATTTTATCTTTCCTCAATAACGGACAGTACTCATAAATTAAAAGATCTTCATTCCAAGGAACATGTTGAATGGAAGATAGATCCTGCGTGCATGCTAGGAAATATATCAAATAGGAGGACATAAAGAATTCCTTCTTAATGGCCTGAGCCTGCTTAAGTTGGTCTCTCAGGGAACTAGCAATGATTTCCGCCCAATCAATATGTTGACCCCCTCCCAAGACTATTTCTATGAAATGAAACATCCAATCCTCGTAGAGAAGAACTTGTTCTGAACCTTTAATTTGGTGGAGCAATACTATTACATCGTGAATAAGGGGTTTCATATGATCCTTAGTGAGCACTTTAGGTAATCGAGAGCCGCCTCTGTAATTGGTTTGAGTCCACTTCCTAGCCACATGACTCCGGTTTTTATCTTCGTTCTCTCTGTGCTGAGCTAGAGATTGGGTGGGTGTAAAACTAACAAGAGATTCTTCTGGGATTTTGAAAACAACCATAATAGTCTCCCTATTGACTGACACAAGGATTTGGCCTTCTGCGTTCAAAACGTACTTGGATTTAACATCATATCTATTAATGCATTGCTGAACTAATTCTAGGCATACAACTGATGGCGGGAACGCCACGGCTTCTAATAATCTGCTTGACAGGAACTCTAGACTATGGTCTTCCGCTGCACGGTTTGCATAGTCAACTGCCATTCTTTCTACTGATATCCCTAACAGGTCTGTGTCTGAGATAATAGGAGCTCGACACTGCATATTTCTAACATTCCCGAAGAAATGTAAACTGGACGTCATCCCTTCTTCAGGAATAAACAAAACACAGAGGCCCCCCCTCTTGAATCAATATATCAAACAACAATAGGAAATGAGAAAAGGCTTCAGGAGCTACCTATTTTACGCCGACTCTGAACGAACTCTTCTCCACAGCCGAGACTCCACAAAAAAATAGTAGGGAAGAAAGACTTACATACCTGTTTATATTTTCAAATTAATGCCCAGAAAGATCAACTTTAATGAGTATAAGTCGGGGACATTAATTTCAATGATGTGGGCTGTAATGACTCAGCAACAGGACGTCCTCGAAATCTGCCATCTTTAATGTCATCATTAACTATTCCCCAAATGATATTTCACACTCGTGCTAACGATCTCATCAAATGCCAGCCAACAGTTTATTCAGAGTTTGCTCCGTGGCTCCCGTCAAATAAAAAACTGCCCTTCTTAAAAGCTTAACCATTAACATGCCACCAGCTTATGTCATGGGTCCCATCAATTGTCTTTTCACTGATGACTCTTCTCGAAATCTGTCTTTGAACCTCTTCGAACTACTTTGTCTCGGGGTTCAAAGATGTTCGGAGTGGTTCACCTCCAGCAGGTGATATAGGCCAGGGCCCACCTACAGAAAACAATCGTTAGAAGAGAAAATATTTATTGAACTACTTCAAACTACTTTGAACCGGGGTTCAAAGAGGTTCGAAGTGGTTCTGGTAAAGAATAAGCCTTGGAAACGATCTGTCCAAGGAAGACCGGATTTGAACTTGACAAATTGAAGGGCATATGCGCTTGACGGGTTGCCGCAAGGAAAGACTTTCAAGGGAACACATTAAAGAGCTTGAAATCAATGAACTCACAAGGGTCTTTGACACTTCAACAATGGCAACTCTAACTGACCCTAACATCGACTCTAACTGGGGACTGCATATTGCTCAATGTGCAGAGAACTCTAGATAACTGGTTTCGCAGAGAAAGCCAACAAAAGGGAAAGGAAAAACAGACAACTACGACACACCAAAAAGGAAAGCAAGGGAAAAACTACCTAATATGTACATGGATACTGACTGAGGTACATCATTAGAGCTTGCATAACTTAAGGTCCTGCCCATTATAGGTAAAAGGTAGATTCACACCATCTGGGTAAGACAATTGAAAAGCATTTGAACCAAGGGCTTCAAAAATAATGAACGGGCGCTTTCATAAGGACTCAAATTTTCGGTGAGAACCTTTAGGAGCTCATCTTTTATCCCATAAAAGCACTTCATCTCCCTCCATAAAGTTACGAGGCCGCGTTCGCATATCAAAAATCTGCTTCACTTTCAACTGGTGTTTTGTAATATGATCCACGAGATCTTTTCTCTCTTCTTCCAACTTAACCAAATGCATGACACGTTTCTCCAGGGGATATTTAAAATACTCATCTTCAATTAGATCTTGGAGCTTAGCTGAGGAGAGTTCCAAAGGTAGTGATACATGCGACCCTATTCCATATACTAGTTCAAACGGAGCCATCCCAATTGCTCATTTCAAAGTAGTTCGATCTGCCCATAAAGATTCATATAATTTTTTATGCCATTCACGGGGGCTATCATCCATCAATTTTTTCATTATCGCCACCAGGTTCTTATTATTGGATTCCGCTTGACCATTTCCTTGCGGAAAATAGTCAGAAGAATGAGCTAAAGATATGCCATGCTCGTAGCAGAAGGTTGAAATCTCCTCGGAGGAAAAGTATGTAGCATTGTCTGCTACTATCTTAACTGGTACCCCGAACCTGACAAAAATATAATTTAAAAGGAACTCACACACCACCTGAGAGTTCACTTTTTTAGTGGGAATTGCTTCCACCCACTTTGTAAAATAATCAGTGGCTGTGAGAATGTAGACATGCCCAACGCTAGAAGGTTGGTTCAAAGGCCCCACGAAATCTATTCCCCATTGCTTGAACGGTTCATCAACAACTATAGGTTTAAGAGGCAGGGCGGTGAGATGAGGCCTTCCAGTGAAAAATTGACATTTTTCACAATTGCGAACATATTGGTATGCATCCTTGAACATGCCAGGCCAGTAAAAGTGATTCCAAATAATTTTAAACGCTGGTACTATTGAAGAGTAGTGATCTCCGCAGGCTTCATCATGAAACACCTTCAACAATTCTTTTTGCTGCTCAACGTCCACGCATCTGAGAAAGGTTCCGTCTATGCTCCTGTTGCATAGTATTCCCTGAGATATCACATATCGACTAGCTTTCAGTTTCAGGTTACGCCTCTCTTTTGGGTTTAGGTGATCGGGACATTCACCATAAGTAAGAAAATAGGCCATGTCAGAGAACCAGGGGTCAGTTAAACTGACTAGCAATGCCGTGGGTACTTCATCATTTTTTTCAGACGTCTCACCATTATCTGCTATCAATTTACATAAACCTTTTCCCCTTACTAAATTGGTTGGTTTGATTACCAGGTCATACTCTTTGATTTTTTCTATCCAAACTGCTCTGTTGTTCATACCAATCTTCTTTTGAGTGAAAATACTTTTCATTACTGTATCAGGTACAAAAACTGTACAATGAGAATGAAGTTTATAATATCTGAACTGTTTCACTGCTTTTACCACGACAAAGGCATGTTTTTCCATCTGGGAATACTTAAGCTCATGTCTTTTCAGTGGCGTGCTCATATAGGCTATGGGTGCTTCTTGTCCTTTTTCATCCTTTTGTGGTAGTATACCTGATAGAGTATGTTCGGAGGCGTAACAATAAATGATAATCTTTTTTGAAATTAGGACTCTTTAATACAGGAGCCTGTGATACTGCATTTTTAATATATTTGAAAGCTTGACGCCCATTCTCGCTCCACTTGAAACGAACTTTTTCACTCATCATATCAATCATATTCTTAGTAATTTCTGAAAATTCAGGAACAAATGCTCGCAAAAAGTTTACCTGACCAAAGAAGAACTTCAATCCACTCCTGTTTGATGGCAGGTTGAGCTGTTGAATCGCCTTTACCTGCTCGGGGTCAATATGGATCCCATCTTTTGAAACGATATGACCAAGTAGTTTACCTTCCTCCACGAAGAATGTTGACTTCTTGGGATTCAAAGAAATACCATGACTTCTACATCTCAGGAGCACTATCTCAAGATCTTTTAAGTGCTGACCTCTCTCCTTCGAAAAGACAGTAAGGTCATCCAAGTATACCACTATAATTTTGTTCTGGAGATCTTCGAAGGATGAATTCATTGCTCTCTGGAAAGTTGCACCCGCATTGATTAACCCAAAGGGCATGCGATTGTATGCATAAGTTCCCCACGGGGTGATGAAAGCCGTTTTGTGCTGATCACTTTTTGCCACATTGATTTGATTGTATCTGGAATAGCCGTCTAGCATAGACATAACTTCAGATCCAGAAACAGCTTGAAGCACATGTTCCATCACAGGTAAGGCATAGTTATCCTTTAGACTTGCTTGATTCAGGTTACGAAAATCCACACAGATCCTGATTTCGCCATTCTTCTTTCTGAGAGGGACTATATTGGCGATCCATGTTGAATGGTGGATAGGATAGATGATCCTTGCCTGTAACATTTTTTTTTACCTCCTTTAAGATCGCTTCAAATACTTTCGGATTATAGTTCCTTAATGTTTGGCGAAATGGGGTTACACCAGGCTTTAAAGGGATTTGGTGTTCAAATTGACCTTCTCTGAAATTCTTCAAGTCTTCATATCCCCAAGCGAAGACATCTTTGTATTTCATAAGTAACCTTTTCAAGTTTTCTTTTTCAGACAAGGTACAAGTCGGCCCAATAGAAATCCATTTTGGATTATCTTGCTCTCCTATATCAATCTTGTCGTACTCTTTAGAATTATGCACATGAGATACCTTTTCTTTAACGGTACTATCATCTTTCCTTTTGAACAAATGTTTAAGAGACACAAGACCTTTGGGAATCTTATTTCCTTTCAACTGGATCACTCCATCACTATCTGCAGCATCTTGGTAGACTTCTTTGCACTCGCTATAGGATCCTTCAAAATATATATCAGATAAAGTTGCGGCAGATTCTAGGAAATCTCTAAGCTGGGAATCACTATCAAAGACTTGTCGAAACTTTACATTGTCATGTATTCTAGGCCTGTAAATCATTTCAATTTGATATTTTTGAGTCTTAAAATCGGGGTGAGGCAATAAAAGTGAAGCTGATACCGCCAAAGCATCTGCTCTGGTATTCTGATTTCTCGGTATAAATTCTATGGAGAAGGCGTCAAAGAACTCTAGCTCATCCCATACCAAATTTCTATAGTGTCTCAGCTTCTCATTCTTGACAGAGAATTGTCCTCTTACCTGTTTCACGATTAGTTACGCATCGCCTTTCGCAACCAACTTCTTGACTCCCCTCAGTTTTGCTTCTTCCAATCCCAACAGCAAGGCTTCGTATTCTGCAGTATTATTAGTATTTTTGAAATCTAATTTGAAAGCGAGAGGAATACACTCTTTATCAGTAGGGAAAAGAACTACCCCTGCGCCCGAATCTGAATTGGAGTAGCTGCCTTCAAACTCCATCTTCCAGATATCCTCTTCTTTCTGAGAAGAAGTTTCACCATCCCTTTCACGATCAGTCAGAACAACATAGTTGCCAAAATGACACTCCTCGTACAAAATTTGAGCTTTTGGATTATCTGAAGGCATCACAGTATACTTATTTTTTGGTTCAGGTTCAAGTTTCACTTTCTTTTTACCAACCGGTATCATGGCCTCTGACTAGTCCATCTTAATGTCCCCTCCTAAATCTTTGCAAAAAGTTCTACTTAGCAGCATACCGTAGCTCGCTGGGATATTTGCTACTAAAATAGTCAACTTCAGACGCTTGTCAGGGTATGCAGCAAGAACGGCTTGGGCGTCTTTGACCTGACCCATTAGTGGAAGTTCCTTCCCATCCATAGAATAACAATGGCCGTAGGTTTTAGTCAAGGTGAGACCTAGGGCTTTTGTGACTGGGGCAGGCATGACGTTATCCAATGCACCAGAATCGACGATGCAATTACTGAGTTTTTGGCCATTTAGAAGCAAGGAGATGTAGAATGGATTGGGTTTCTTTTCTTCCATCTCACTTTCAACCGTATTAACAGAGGGACAATCTTCTGGTGTTTGAGGAGTGTCTTGAGGCTTAAAGACGAGTGGTTCTTCGACTGTGGTTGTCTCACCTATGAGAGGCTTGTCTAATTCGGGGCTTGAACATGACTCTCCTTTAACATATTTTACCAACCTATCCAATTCTTTGGGGTTCATTTTGAGGTATTCTACAGGAGAAATAGAGATTGTGGTGCTTTTACAGAATTTGACAAAGTCAAAGGGAAAAGGAGTTGGGTTACTTTTGGACAAGATCTTTACTTCAGGACCTTTTAGATTTGCAGAAGTATCTCCATTTTCAGTTTCTTTACATTTAGCATCGGCAACAACGGTTGAACCGGGGATAAACTTTTGTGTTCTCTGATTTCTTGTTAGAATCGCACAAGCAGGGTCTTGTAAGGTTGCCAAAACACTCCCACCTCTGACAGAACCCGGATCATACTCCAGATAAAAGGAACTGGATGAACCAACATCGGGTGAGTCTTTCTCTTCTCGAAACTCTTCTATGCCAATGGTATCTTTTGTAGCATTCATTTGAAGATACCTTAACCAATCAGGACAAGATTCTCCATCATGATCTGTAGTTAGATGGAAGGAACACATCGTTTCTTTTGGTGCAGGTTCAATCTGTAATCTGGGTTGTGAAGCTGTCAAAAGGGGAGTTTTTCCCGAAGGTTGATTATATTATCTTCGGCTGACATCTTGATAAGGAGATGGGTATGGAGAACTTGCCTTATTTTGCTGCCTCTTGAGCATAGCCATATCATTCATTAACCTCTGCACCAGAGGATCTGTCATTGTAGAGGAAGAGGTACTCCCTGAAGCCTGAACCTCCTGCTTCCATTTTCCTGCTGTTTTGAAAGTATCTTCTAACTGGATATATTGTGTCTGGGAAGTGACCAAGTTAGCCACTCCGTCTTTTAACAAGTGAAAGCTGATGTCAGGTGGGACAACGTTTAAAAAGAAAAATTTCTTATTTTCGTCACTTGGCACATAATTTGCTGGTATTCTTTGTAAGATTCTATTAAACTTAGCCACAAACTCTCACATGGGCTCATGCATCTCTTTGTTCATTTGACTGATTTGGAGCAATAGTGACATCTCGTTTTCGGGAGTTTTGAATCTTGCTACAAAGGCAACTTTCATGTCGTTCCAATCGGTAATTGAGCCGTTGGGTAAATGACTGAACCAATCGACAGTAATGTCAACCAGGGTTCTGACAAAGAGTCTGACCGCTGTTTCTTGAGTAGGAACACTTAACACGCCACAAGCGGTATGAAAGGCACTGAGGTGATCATTAGTGGTTACTTTTCCGTCCCCACTGAACTTGGGCAGAACTTGATTAGCACCTTTAGGTAAATCTCCAGGAGGATTAGATCCTAAGTTCAGTGGGCCAATATTTTGACCCCAGGGTTGATTAGCAGCCATGTTGGGCAACTGAAAATTCAAAGGCTGGATATTGACAACAGTCGGTACCACAGTGCCGAGTTTTACAATAGCTTGAAAAAGGGGCGGAACAACTGTGCTAGATGGAGGTGAGGATGGTCTGCTAAAAGTTTGGGTTTTCTTCTTCTTGAAACTAAGACTCCTCAAGGCTTCAAAATCTTTGTCAACCAATCCCCTACTCCTATCTCCTTTGGTGTATCTCTTTTCTACCAGTTTAAGTATTCGGAACAGGCCTCAATTTCTCGCTGGGACTTGTACAAGCCTATCTATTATGACTGCTTCACGAGCAATTGGTATACCCTTTAGTCACTCAGCTATTTCTTCTTCCTTCTCAAGCACTTCTTGGACTTGATGAAACTGTTGGTTACTGCGTCTAAATCTCCACGCTGCTTCAGCAAGGCTTGAGCTTATGTCTTCTTGCGTGTCTCCAAATCCCAGGTCAGGTTGAAGCACAGGAAACACATCGTTGTTAGGCAACACCATTTTGTAGCATTGTAATGAATGGAGAATCTAATATTTTATACTGGACTCTCCACAGTAGAGTCGCCAAAAATCTGTTGGCGAACAGATTTGTCTTCCTCTTTTAAAATGATAATGGATAAAGACTCTATGTTTTTGAAGACAAATGGTTCATCAACAGTTGGGTAAGCATGAGAAATTGCTTCCCTCTGAATTTCTAAGTTTCAGCTTCCTTGTAAGATATTCAATGAATTATCAACATAAAAGTAAATTCATACACCTTTGACCAGAAAGTGTAGAAGGAACACTCAAATACTCTTGGGTATTGAGGTGATTTACAGAATTAACAAATGATTTAAAATAACTACGAACTAAACTGAGATCCACTAATTACTTCAAAAACAAACAACCTATGAAGTAACTTAAGAAAGATAAGCAATAAAGAAATTGAAAGTGATTGAATATAAACAACAGATGTGCAGATTCAAATGTACCGATTCTCAAAGAAATGAAAACATTCCAGATTTCGATTCAAAGATCTAAACCATACTATGCATCTATATATTCATATATTAATCGGATCAAAGTCTGATAAAAAATCAGTCACCAGCTATTTCAGAAAAGCCTATATTAACTATCTATTTCTAAAAAGAAGCTATCTATAATCTACCCTGATTTTCTAACCCTTTTTCAGTTCAAAGTTCCCAAATTAATAGTTTCATGTCCGAGAGAGCCTCCAGAAAAACCCGGCTTCTCAGACATCCAAAACAACCGTTTAAAACCACTTACATAACTTAAAATAGAGTTTCAAAACACACGCCATTAAAAGCGTAAAGCAAGGGAAATGCTGCCCCGAAAACTACTGGCTCCCTTCAGGCCCTTTTGACGTGGCGGTTTGTACGAGCTTCCAGGATCAGGACATGTTTGTTAACTCTTGAGATGGCAGGGAATGCAGGTTCTTTAGGCCTGTCAGCTTCGCCCGAGTCGCATTCTTTTCCCATCTTAACTCCCTGATTCTCTCCGCCTGCTTCGGTAACTGACCTCTGTTCAACAACAACATAGACTCCATGTTTGCAATTCTGCTGAAATCTTGAACTGTGGGCAGTTCATTTTCTTTGAGAGCGTTCATGGTGTCTGCGAAGACTTTAACCATGGCATCCGCATCCTTGTTACCTCTGTCAATTTGCAAAATGCTCGAGGGATTCACTATTTTGATGTCTTTAAGGGCATCTGCATGCATATCCATCACCTCCTTTTCTATTGCTTTTGCTTGAAAGATCACAACTTTAAACATTGTGTTTTTCCATCCAAAGTTCTGCTTCAGGATGAACAACATACATGGATCTACCAATTTCATCGGGTTCTCAACTAAGAACTGAGTCACACCATAGTTTTCTATTTCTTGAACCAGTATGACGATCGCTGTGCATTTCGCTTCCTCCATTTCCCAGTTTGGAACTAAGGTTTGAACCTCTCCAAGTAATGTTTCTCCATCTAAACAAGTAGATATAAATTCGCGGATGAAAGCACTTCCTTCAGGGATAACATTGTTTACCCAAGAGTTCACGACCTCCATCAAAACCTTCCCCCATTGTATTTGCTTCACCAACTTTTGGCTTTCAACTGAATTCGGATCAAAATCCTGGGAAGACTGGGCCAATGGCAGAACTCCATCATCAGCAAGTGAAGAAAGAAACTCAGCCATGGTAGAAAGCAGCTGCTTCAATTTACGTTTCTCTCTTCCATCCTTTTGCGACTGCCCGAGTATATGATCAGCTGAGAATTTAAAGATGTGATCCCTAGAATCCCTGTTCAGAACACCAAGTTCCATTCTCGTAATTTCGAAGTCTTCGGCCTCTGAATCCTGAATTCCCTCTTTAGGCTTAAAAGTGGCTATTGCTACAGTCACCTTTCCAGTAGATGGATTGGTAGATAGCCTGGCATCACTTTTCACTCTTTTTTCTTTGGGGGTTCGGGTAGCATATTTAGTAACAATCTCCTTCACAGGAAGTGAAATGGGTTTGTAACTCTTTCTTTTATTCACCGATTCAGTTAGCCAAGGAGGGACTGAACCAGTGACTATCCGATTGTCGGGAGTTTTTACAGGAGTATTCTCGGCCTGGGGTACTTCTATATTCATGATAGAAATCTCTTGTTCTTTTACTTGTTGGTCTGGAGAAAATGAAATATCATCTTCATTAACCTCAACATCTAGATAGTCGAGTCCTAAAGCTGCCATCTGAGAATGCTTCTCTGATCTTGTTCTCGGTCTCAATCTCGGTGCAGTCGGGTGCCTGCTGGAAACTACCTTTTTCTTAAGAGATGTAATTTCACCTGCATTTGGAGCAACAAGAGATACATTAGACGAGGCATGTTTTACATTTACTAAGGCTGGTCTTGCGCTATGCTTTTCAAGAGGGGGGTTCTCAGCTCCTTCCTTCTTCTCTAGTAACCAGCTTTCTGTGACCTCGAAAATGGTTTGGGCCCTCAGCTTTATATCATCTTCTTCTCTTCGGTTCCAATCTATGTCTGGGGGAACTCTTGCATCCACATTGTCAGCCCTTGAACTTGTGATTCCGGAACTATCCTCCTCCACATTTTTAATATCAAAATTCAACTGCAACATTTTGATTTGTGAAATTACAAGTCTGGAATGATCTCATCTCCAGATTGCCTCCTCATCACTGAGATCTTCCCATAGGTCTTCCAGGTGTGAGCTGGGTGAAGGATAATTACTTAGGCTTAGAACTTGCCTGGTGAAGCCTTTATTATCAAAACCCCTTCTTAACTTATAAAATTGCAAGTGAAAGTTCAACAAGTTGCTTCCTATCACCAAAGCGTCCAGCATATTGTTACAGGCTAAATTACCAATTTTAACTGGGAACATAGAAGGCCATTTTTCTTCTGGCAGAGCATTTTTGATAACAACAAACAATTGTCTGCAAACTTTTGCCAAAATAAAACAATCAAAAGCAAACCTTGGGAGTCTGAGAGGTTCATCATCAAAGCCTCCGACCCAAATGTAAGTGAAACATGAGAACTGAATATACAGGCTTCCGCAGGTTTGAACCAATTTCTGGGCCTCCAATGAAACTCTTTGGTTTGGGACTGCTGCCAATTGTTGACATAAATTACCCAGGAAAACATCATGAACCTTCCTGTAATTTTCTAGAATTTTATCTTTCCTCAATAACAGACAGTACTCATAAATTAAAAGATCTTCATTCCAAGGAACGTGTTGAATGACAGACAGATCCTGCGTGCATGCTAGGCAATGTATCAAATAGGAGGACATAAAGAATTCCTTCTTAATGGCCTGAGCTTGCTTAAGTTGGTTTCTCAGGGAACTGGCAATGATTTCCGCCCAATCAATATGTTGACCACCTTCCAAGACTTTCTATGAAATGAAACATCCAATCCTCATAGAGAAGAACTTGTTCTGAACCTTTAATTCGGTGGGGGAACACTATCACATCGTGAATAAGGGGTTTCATATGATCCTTAGTGAGCACTTTAGGTAATCGAGAGCCGCCCCTGTAATTGGTTTGAGTCCACTTCCTAGCCACATGACTCCGGTTTTTATCTTCGTTCTCTCTATACTGAGCTAGAGATTGGGTGGGTGTAAAAATAACAAGAGATTCTTCTGGGATTTTGAAAACAACCATAGTAGTCTCCCTATTGACTGGCACAAGGGTTTGGCCTTCTGCGTTCAAAACACACTCTGATTTAACATCATATTTATTAATACATTGCTGAACTAATTCTGGGCATACAATTGATGGCGGGAATGCTACGGCTTCTAATAATCCGCTTGACAGGAACTCTAGACTATGGTCTTCCGCTGCACAGTTTGCGTAGTCAACTGCCATTCTTTCTACTGATATCCCTAACAACTCTGTGTCTGAGATAATAGGAGCTGGACAGTGCATATTTCTAACATTCCCGAAGAAATGTAAATTGGACCTCATCCCTTCTTCAGGAATAAACAAAACATAGACGCCCCTCCTCTTGAATGAATATATCAAACAACAACATGAAATGAGAAAAGGCTTGAGGAGCTACTTGTTTTACGCCGACTCTGAACGAACTCTTCTCCACAGTCGAGACTCCGCAGAAAAATAGTAGGGAAGAAAGACTTACAGAGTTGTTTATATTTTCAAATTAATGCCCAAAAAGATCGACTTTAATGAGTATAAGTCGGGGACATTAATTTCAATGATGCGGGCTGTAATGACTCAGCAATAAGACGTCCTCGAAATCCGCCATCTTTAATGTCATCATTAACTATTCCCCAAATGATATTTCATGCTCGTGCTAATGATCTCATCAAATGCCAGCCAATAGTTTATTCGGAGTTTGCTTTGTGGCTCCCGTCAAATCAAAAACTGCCCTTCTTAAAAGCTTAACCATTAACATGCCGCCAGCTTATGTCATGGGTCCCATCAATTGTCTTTTCATTGATGACTGCTCGAAATCTGTCTTTGAACCTCTTCGAACTACTTTGAACCAGGGTTCAAAGAGGTTCAAAGTGGTTCACCTCCAGCAGGTGATATAGGCCAGGGCCCACATGCAGAAAACAATCGTTAGAAGAGAAAATATTTATTGAACTACTTCGAACTACTTCAAGCCGGGGTTCAAAGAGGTTCGAAGTGGTTCTGGTAAAGAATAGGCCTTGGAAAGGATCCGTCCAAGGAAGACCGGATTTGAACTTGACAAATTGAAGGGCATATGCGCTTGAAGGGTTGCCGCAAGGAAAAAATTTCAAGGGAACGCGTTAAAGAGCTTCAAATCAACGAACTCACAAGGGTCTTTGACACTTCAACAATGGCGACTCTAACTGACCCTAACACGGCTGACACGTTTCCTCAAAAGAAAGATGCAATAAGATTAGTCATTAAAGCATTGCGTCTAAATGACAAGTGGAAGATAGTGGGACTTGGCTGGAGATGAAGTTAAAGGATAGTTAGATATTGATTTGATTGTGTGGTTGGCGTGATGCCACTATTCAAGAGGTGCATGTTTTTTTATCTAGCTCCAAATGACGCTTGGGTGACGCTTGTCTTGAGCTCATGGTTGTTTTAAAGATAATTGATGACTATGTTTTAAAGTTGATAAAAAGATCAATTTGGGTTGTTGATAATATTTTCCATGCTAGGGCTGATCGTTGGAACTGATTTTTGATGTTTTAAATTGCTTCCATAGGGTTTTTGGTTGTGGAAACATGTTTTAAAATTGCAGGGGAGTGGCTCGAGGCTTTTTTGTCCTTGGCTCAATATTTATGAAGTTGTAGGGTGCTGAAGTAATGGATATTTGTGATCGTGGCTTCATTAATGTTTTTTGGTGGTGACTTATGGGTTTCTGATCAGATTGAAACCCTTAGTCAGCTCCATGTCTTTTCAATTATTATGATTGGTCTATTCCCGTGTCCTGGTGGGTGGTGCAAATCAGATCAAATCTTTTTGTTGATCTTTTGAGAAATATCAGTCGATGAAAGGAAGGATTGAAATAAATTGAATTTTGTAGAAGGAAAAGTGTTAGATGGATTTCATCTCTAGAGTTTCCTTCTTCTATAAATCCCTTTCTTTTCTATGTTTCAAGGGTTTCAGTCTCTTTTGGTTCCAAGGGATATAGCAAATTGTTTAGACTGTATCAAGATAGAATAGAAAGTTTTATGTCTTATGCATTTTATTAAAGTGGTATGTATTTTGAAACAGATTGATATAGACACAGGCTTCTTCATACTTAATATAGTATTTTAGATTCATGTCTCTCCTTTGTGCTCACTTCTTCAGTTGTGGATTTTCTGATTCATTACATAGTATTTATCTATGTATATGATGTTATTGCTTAGCTTTGATCTAGGATCAAATTAAATCTGCTCTAGATAAACCATAGGTTCACTTGGTAGTGCACAAGGATCTTATAAGTAGTGTTTGGTATGAGACTATTTGTGTTTACAGCTTTGAGTCCTTGACAACAGTTGGTTTCTGTATTTTGCTCTTAAACTAGAAATATTGCCCAATGGATGATCATAAATTAGTACATTCTCTATTGATACATGTTTGATTGGTTTGACTATATTCTGCAAAAGTTAAATCAAAACCATTTACAAGTTCTTTTATATTTTGTGGTTATTGGTTGTGTGTCCTTTAGGGAAATGGAGAGTCAATGAATGAGTGGTTAACATTTAGTACTTTCTTACCATTATCTGTTGTTTAAAATCTAGAGTTGTAAAGAGTTATATGTTGAGATGGATTAGGTGTACCCTCCTTGGTCTTGTGGATTCAGAAGTGTAGAGGGAAGTTTTGTCCCTATAGTTGGTCTAGTTACCTTAAGATCTTCCCATATTTGGAACTAACCACTCTTAAAATCCATCTCAAGGTATATTGGTATCTTGTAAAGCATAAACGTTTTAAAACAACATCAGTGATTACACTATTTCATTTTGGTGGGTAGGGGAGATCTATCATAAAAAGATGTTGTAGACTATTTTTACTTCTGCTGGTGGATATGTTCATATGTATACATATTTGGTTTATGATTCTTTCCCTCTTATGCTTTACTATTGGTAGTTTCTGTCTACTATTTCAATCGAGTTTCACCAATATGTCCTTGCTTTGTCTTCTTTGGAATTTTGGAAACTCCTTATCTCTACTTCCACATCTGATTTGGGAATTCTAGTACTCTTCTTTTACTCCCGATCTTTCTTCAAATAACCGATGTATCGTTATGTTCGTGACTATGTTGTTCGACATGGTATTTTATTCGATGTGAATCACACTATAATTTTTGTATTGCTTCAATGCCTTCAAACAAGATAGTTCCTAGTGCTAATTAACTCCTCTGTTATTCAAACTGTCGTCTTACTCAATGAGTTTCTTCATCCTTTTGGACCATTGATGCATGTGCACTCTATGATGTCACCCATTATTGGGTAACTTTCTCCTCTAACAACCTTTTCGACTTATCTAGTGGTGAATATTATTTGACATGACGTGACCACCCCAACTCTTCTTCTTTCGAATAAATTCTATATGCTTTATCCTTGTTGGGATATTCGACGCAACCTTTTGCTCGATGCAAATGTGACACAACCCCACCAGACTTCGAACAACCCCATCCGACATTACTAAACCTGCCAACTTTATTCGAAATAGGATTTTTGTCAACACCGACTGCTAGACCCCATAGGAAAATATTCTCACTCAATCTTGCAGCCACAAAACATGTGTCACCATCCCACACTTCAAATTTTTGAGACATTGCTAACATAAGTACCTTCTTCTTCTCATCTATTCTTACAAGCAATTGTATGCATCTTATAGAATTAGTCACAGGCAACTCTAGACATCAATGCTTATTTCATTTGTATGGTTTTATTTAAAATAATGCAATTTTATTACCATCCTCTATCACTTGATAGCCTAAAAGACTGCCTGGTTATGGAAGAGAAAAAACATTAAAATGTATCTTGCATCATGTAAATCCTCTGAAATGAAGGAACTTGGATGCAAAGTATTTCAGGCGAAATTGCTTGGGAAAATATAGAGTAGACTAGGAAATGGTTTGGGAGTGGCTAGAGAAGATTCATTCATGGGAGGCAAAACTCTTCACTTTAAGCCATTGCGTGAATGAGGTTCTTCATTTTTTCAGCAGATTCAAAAGGAAAAAATGCAATTTATTGCATTGCAAAGTATCCTGATCTTGCAGAGAAATATCATAGACATGTTGGATTACTGAGTGTGGGGGTGAATTATAAAACTATGGTACTTTATACTTAAAAACTTAACTCTGATTCAACTCAGTAGGATAAACAACATCAACAACCGAATCACCAAATATCTTCAATAACTTACACAGTAACTTGCATAAACAGTAAATAACATCCACATTAACCATTCAACACATTTGACACCATATTTAATGAGGAAAACCAATTTGGGAAAAACCTCTATTAGAATTATCACCCATAAATGAAAATGCTCTTCTGAAGTATGCTTGGTTAAAAGCTTATCTAGTTAAAGATTAAAATGCACATTCGTTAAATGTCACCCTGTTAAGGGATTTACCTCAGACCCGTTAAGATCTTCACCCTCTTAGGAGTGGCCTAATTAGAGGGCTTTGAAAACTCTTTTAGAATGTCAACTTTCTCAAGGATTTTATAATAAGACTATTAAGTCCATTATGTTAAGAGATTTTTGCTGTCACAAATGCAAATAAGCAATGGTATGTAAAATGATTTGTAAAACTGCAACTACCTCTTACTTGATCAGATCCCTTTATGTGCTCTCTGAATACTGGCATCAACACTTCTTCAATATCTTCTCTTAGACTTACATTATCACTTCTTTTCTCTTCACTGCATCACTCGTTAGCACTTCAACACTTCAACTTGCCAGACATTTGTTCTTCGAATCCATCCTTTAATAAACTCTAATTTTGCCTCTTAATCTGCTTGATTAGGTTTTCCTTCAATGACACTTAGCCATTAGATTACCTTTTTGAACTAATTCATTGAACTTGAAACTTAGTTAGCCACTTTGGCATCACCTCGGAACTTGCAGTTTTCTCAGAAATAAAACCTTCACTTTTGCCACTTAATCTATACCATAGATTTCTTCCTCGAATTTTCCTGTGCGTAGATCTTGTAACCAACTTCGTTTTTATTTCTTGTAATCCTCTAGATCGCTATGGCATTGCATTAAATACATTATTATCCTTGTTTCTAACATCTATTATGCTCGATAACTAACTCTTGGTTTGGTGACTAACGTGCATTGCTCGGTGCTTCAATGTCTTGGTGTCTTAACCGGCTTTCATAACCCTTTACCGAAAAAATCTCTCTTCTCAGTAACTTAACTCTTTATTATTACTGACTTGCTCAATCTGCTTTAGTGACTTGATAAAGTAGAAACCAATTATCTCAAGATGATCTGATCATTGTCTGATCTTTATCTATTTCTCAATTAAATCAATCCTGAAAGATATGCAAATTCAATATGAACCAAAAATCAATTGCTTGACATCAATGAAAAACAACAACTGATCTAATTCTTTCTAGAATCATGTATAC
Source organism: Thuja plicata (assembly GCA_018584345.1). Classification (NCBI taxonomy): domain Eukaryota; kingdom Viridiplantae; phylum Streptophyta; class Pinopsida; order Cupressales; family Cupressaceae; genus Thuja; species Thuja plicata. The sequence goes on from MU226082.1 coordinate 1,160,862, forward strand.
CTCTGATCTCAGTCTTCATCACCATCTCCATCAGTTGAGTAACAATCTCTCTCTTTGGCATTGATGGAAACACTAATAATCTTCCTTTTTACATCTTTGTTCTGTCTTTTCTCCCTCTGTGTTCACTCTCTTATATAATCTTTATGCATATTCTTCCTTTTTCTGTTCTTTCAATCCGTCATTCTCCCTTAATCTCTGTATCTACTCATTCTCCCTTAAACTCTGTATTAATCAATTATTCATTCTCTCTCTTTGACAACAATGCCAAAGGTGCATACTCCTGAAAACTTATTCAAGTAGTGGATCATACCTTGCATGTACTGATAACTCTTTTTATACAAAAGTTCTTTACACAACTTTAGGAAACACCTAAAGTGTGACTACTAGCATCAACTCACAAAATAGATATTCTATTGAGTCCTAGAATTGATGTAGCATGCATGTTTCTCTAATGAATGTTGGATAGGGGTAGGCCCCCTAATTTACCTTGGATATACCCAAAAGCATCCTTCGGTAGTGGATTAGTGAATATATCTGCTCATTTCTCCTTTGAGTTCACATAATCCAATATCACCTTCTTGTCTTGAACTTGCTCTCTCAAGTAATGATACCTGATAGATATGTGCTTGGTCTTAGAATGCATTACCAAATTATTTGATATGTTTATAGCACTTGTGTTATCACAAAAGATAGTAACTCGACCGGTAATCTCCTCTTGCATACCTTCAAGTAGCTATTTTCTCCATACAATGTTTGCACAATTCACAACTGCAACAACATATTCAGCCTTGACAGTAGACTGTGATATACGACTTTGCTTCTTACTCAACCATGTAACTAGTCATTCTCCTAAAAAGAAAGCTCCTTCACTTCTACTTTTTCTATCATCAATATTTCCAGTCAAATCAACATCAGTGTACATTATTAACTCAAAAGTTCTTCCTTTCTTGTATAGTAGACCAAAGTCTTCAGTTCCTTTTAGATATCTAAATATCCTTTTCACTACAAACATATGTGATTTCTTTGGATTGGCACAAAATCTAGCAACAATACCAACTGCATGAGCTATATCAGGTCTTCTATGAACAATATATTGTAGCTTACCAATCATTGATCGGTACAGTGTCTCATTTACTTCTTTTGACTCATCTTCCTTTGATAGCTTGAAACTAGTGATCATCAATGTTCCAACCGGTATTGAGTCTTCCATCCCAAAAGTCTTTAGGATCTCTTTGATGTACTTTGATTGTGTAATGTAGATCCCATCTTTTACTTGTTGAGTTTGTAGTCCAAGAAAGAATTTAATCTCTCCAATCATGGATATCTCAAATTCCTTTCTCATTTCTTCAACAAAAGATCTACATAATGTGTCATTGCCTCCAAAAATAATATCATCAATAAATATCTCAACAATCCAAATCTTATTAGTACTATCACATTTCAGATAAACATTTCTATTATCACTAGTTCTTTGAAATCCAATCTTGATTAGATATGCATGTAATCTTTCATACCAAGCTCTGGGTGCTTATTTCAGACCATATAGTGCCTTGTATAGTTTGCATACCATGTCCTTGTTAGTATTCTCAGCAAATTCTTTAGTTTTTTCTATATAAAATTCTTCTTCAATAATAGCATTAAGAAATGTAGACTTGACATCAATCTGATAGACTTAAAATCCTTTGTAATCTGCATATGCTAGTAGAATTCCCACTCCTAATCTAGCAAAAGGTGCAAAAGTTTCACCATACTCAATTCCTTCTTCTTGTGCATATCTCTTGCAAACTAATCTTGCTTTGTTTCTGACTACACCTCCATGCTCATTCAATTATTTCTAAAAATCCAGTTAGTAACAATAATATTTTTATCTTTAGGTCTCGGTACTAAAGTCCATGTGTTATTCTTTACAATTTGATATAACTCTTCTTTCATTGTTTTAACCCAGTCTTCATTTTCCAATGCATCTTTTACTCCTCTTGGTTCTAATTTAGAAATTAAGCATGTATTGTCTCTTACCTTTCTTCTTGTCATAATTACAACATCTTTGTCTCCAATTATCTTACTCGGTGAGTGGTGTATCCTTACATACTTGGCTAGAATAGGCTTGGTAGTCGGTGGAACTTCATTTCCATCATTCAGTGGTAGTCCTCTCTGTTCAACTTCCTCCTTGGTTTGTGCATTCGGTAAGGTATCAGGAATATTTGGTTGAACATATACAAATCTTTGATACTCTTCAGGTTCCTTCTTACTGTCCTCATGTCTCTTTGTAATCAATTCTCACATTTGCACTTTCCACAATTCTGTTAGTAGTTTTGTTCAGACATTTGTAAGCTTATCTCTTTGTAGAATATCCTAAGAATATTCATTCATCTCCTTTAGAATAAAACTTACCATCTCTAGCATCTTTAAGAATATAACATCTACTTCCAAATACTTTGAAATAACTCAAATCCGGTTTGTGTTCATACCAAATCTCATATGGTGTCCTGTGTGTACCTTTCTTCAATTGTACTTGGTTAAGCATGTAAGCAGCAATGATAATTGCTTCTCTCCAATAAGTTTGAGAAATACCCTTCTCAATCATCAGTGTTCTCAAACAATCCACAATGAATCTATTTCTCCTTTCAAATCTGTGGTGTCCTTGGTGCAGAAAATTGTCTCTTTATTCCATGTTCATTGTAGAAGAGTTTAAATTCATCAGAAGTAAACTCTCCTCCTCTGTCAGATCTTAGACACTTCAATTTTCTTCCAGTCTCCTTTTCAACTCTTTCCTTGTACCACTTAAAGATCTGGAAAGCTTTAGATTTGTCTTTTGAAAACATGATAGACATCATTCTAGAATAATCATCAACAAACAAAATGAAATATCTATCACCATTGTAGCTTTGTGTTCTCATTGGTCCACATAGGCCAGTGTGCACTAAGTCCAAAATTCCTTGTGTAACATAAGACTTACCTGTAAAAATTGATCTATTCATTTTTCCAACTTGACATTCCTTGCACATGACATTCTCAGGTTTCTCTAATATCGGTAGACCTCTTATGCTAACTTTAATTAGATTGCCAAAATTTACATGACATAATATTTTGTGCCATAACCATGCATCTTTAACTTTATCATACAAACAACTCTTAATAGATTTATCAAGGTAAAATAGGTTACCTTTAGATTATTGTCCAGTGGCAATCAAACTTCTTTTCTAATCAAATACTTTTACCTTCCTATTATGAAATTCTAGTCGATGACCTGAATTGTTAGTCGTGCCACACTCAACAAATTGTACTTTAACCCTTCAACCCAATATACATCATCACATCTTATATTATTTAACATAATTATTGAACCTATACCTTTCACATGATATGGAGCATCATTATCGAATCTAACATATCCTCCATTGTGTTCTTCCATAGTAATACACTTAAGTGTATCACCAGTAATGTGGTGTGAACACCCACTGTTTATAATCTAGGTATCATTTTTTCTTACATGTGATATTAGAGCTTTTTCTTCTTTCTTTTCTTCATTAGAATTGTCCTTGATGGAGACATATACAACTTCTTCTTCGACATCATCATATGTGTCATCATCGGTTAGTCCTTTACTAGCAATATGACATGACTTACCTTTATTTTTGTAATCTCAGAATCTCCTAAACCTGTTTTCTCTTTTGTTCTCATCTCGGTTATCTTTCTTCTCATCACTGTCATTGTTAGGACATCTAGAAGCAATATGTCCAATCTTGTTACATTTAAAAAAATTTCAAGGGTAGATTACCTCGGTACTTTCCTTTACCTCTTTGTAGTCTTCTAGCTAGTAGGGCTTCAAATTCTCTTTCATTTTCTTCATCTTCAGTATACAGCTCTTCTAACTCACTCTTGCAGCTATAGAATTTTTCACTAGCACTACTTGTATAACCATCACTAGGTCTATATTCCCTAGAAATTCCAATATTCAAAGGTGATTTAAATGTAGACTCAATCCTAGCAGTAGCATGTAAACTATTATCAAAATCATTAAGCTCAAAAGCAATCAACTTACCAATAGTAGCATCCAATGAAACAATCATTTGAGGAATGTATGTCAGTTCTTGTATTGCAGACACTCGGATGGAATACATAGGTAACAATGTCCTTAACAATTTTCTTTTCACATCTTCTTTAGTTATTTGTCCTCCAACATTTTTACTAGCATTCACAGTTTCCTTTAGTCTAGTGGTTTATAGTGCAACATTTTCACCTTATTTCATTCTCATAGAATCAAATTTGCCTCTTAAGATTTATGCTTTTGCCTTCATAACATGTTGATGTCCACCATGTATCAATTCAATCATATACCACATTATCTTTGTTGTATCACATCCTATAATGTCATTGAACTACAGATCAATGAGAGTAGATGATATCTCAATAATTTTTTGTGTGTGGTCTTTTTTTTGTCTTATCTGCTCAACTGTCAAGGGACCAGTTGCCGGTGGTGTATACTCATTGTCAACATAATATACTGCATAATCTCCAATACCAGATAGGTGCAACTTCATTCGGTTTTTCCATGTAGAGAAGTTATCCTTATTCAACTTAGGTGCCTCCCTCTTTGATGCATGTAGGATTCACATTTACAACCTTCTTTCAATTATTCTCATAAATGCAAATATTTTGCAATCTTAAAACAATTGCTCAAATTAGGGCAGAATCTGAAACCATCAAACATTTATTGATAACTTCCATAAATGAAACAATGAAGCAAATCCAATTTGTGGGATTCAATAAAAGTGAATTAAAATCATTTTCTCCAAGTTATAGCCAAATCCAAGCAATAAAACAAAAGTTATTGCAGTTTTGCCAAAGCTGCCCATACTATGACATAATTCAACCAGCCTATACCAAAAAGGCTATAACTTCCACAAAACTTAATGAAAATAAACCAAACCAAAACCAAAAGAAATATAACTCTTACACCTTTCTAAAAATGTAAGTTTTAGGTCTGTGTAATTTAAAATGAGTTCGCACCAATCAAAACATGAGAAAATTTGCAGAAAAAATAATCAGAAAACTGAAATATTTAACATCAAAAACAATTTTCTTCCATTCCAAATTCTTCTTCAAACTCCTCCAACTTACAATTTCATGTTTTGGAGACCAAATTTATATAATTTGGAATCATAATAAACAATCCAACCAACTTACAACTACCCATTAACAACTTTTGAAAAGTTGTCATTAAGTTGCAAAAGTTTTTATGACAATTTTGACAACTTTTGAACAAATTTTACATTTATTGTTCAAATAGACTCAAAACTTCCCTAAACCTTTAAAATATGATAATGATATCTTAAATACTCTAATTACATCAATTCCACTCTATTTGGATACATTTGAGTGGTTTGATCATGTTTCACTTTATCAGAACCTTATAGATCATAATGACTTTAATGGCTTTAATAGCCTTACAAAATGGTTTCAATGGATTCAAAATATTCTTTAGGACATTACATAATAATGAAACCATATTATATAAAATGTGAAATCTGAAATTCTCCATGAGACATCCAAAGAATAGGTGATCCTGCACCACTCTTATACATCTTCGGATCTTTAACTCAAGTCTTTTAAACTTATCTCTTGGAGTAACTAGCTCTGATACCAATTGTTGGATTACTGAGAGGGGGAGTGAATAAAAAAATTATGATACTTTATACTTAAAAACTTAACTCTAATTCAACTTGATATGATAAACAACAGAAGCAACCAAATCACCAAATATCTTCAATAACTTACACAGTAACTTGCATAAATAGTAAATAATATGCACATTAACCATTCAACACATTTGACACCAGATTTAACGAGGAAATACAATTTGGGAAAAACCTTTGTAGGAATTGTCACCCACAAATGAAAATACTCTTCTGAAGTATGCTTGGTTAAAAGCTTATCTTGTTAAAGATTACAATACACATTCGTTAAATGTGACCCTGTTAGGGGATTTACCTCAGACCTGTTAAGATCTTCACCCTCTTAGGAGTGATCTGGTTAGAGGGATTTGAAAACTCTTTTAGAATGTCACCTTTCTCAAGGATTTTACAATAAGACTGTTAAGTTCACTCGGTTAAGAGATTTTGCTGTCACAAATGAAAATAAGTAACAATATGTAAAATGATATGTAAAACTACAACTATCTCTTGCTTGATCAGATCCCTTTATGCGCTCTCTAACTAATGGCATCAACACTTTATCAATATCTTCTCTTAGACTTAGATTATCACTTCTCTACTCTTCACTACATGACTCGGTAGCACTTCAAGACTTCAACTTTCTAGCCATTTGTTCTTCGAATTCATCCTTTAAATAGACTCTGTTTTTGCCTCTTAATCTACTTGATTAGGTTTTCCTTCAATGACATTCAGTTGTTAGATTATCTTTTTGAACTAATTCAGTGAACTTGGAACCCGGTTAGCTGCTTTGGCATCACCTCAAAACTTGCACTTTTCTCGGAAATAAAATCTTCACTTTTGCCACTTAATCTATACCATATATTTCTTTCTTGAATTTTCCTATACGTAGATCTTGTAACCAACTTCCTTTTCATTCTTGGAATCCTGTAAATCATTGTAGCATTGCATTAAATGCATTATTATCCTTGTTTCTAACACCTGTTATAGTCGGTAACTAAGTCTTGGTTCGGTGACTAACATGCATTGCTCGGTGCTTCAATGTCTCGGTGTCCGGACCAACTTTCATAACCCTTTACCGATAGATTCTCTCTACTCGGTAATTTAACTGTTTAGTCTTACTGATTTTCTCAATTTGCTTTGCTGACTTGATAAAATAGAAACCAATTATCTCAAGATGATCTTATCATTGTCTGGTCTTTATCTATTTCCCAATTAAGTCAACTCCGAAAGATATGGCAATTCAATATGAACTAGAAATGAATTGCTTGACATCAATGATAAAATAACAACTGATCTAATTCTTTCTACAATCATGTATACCTATGATCTCGGTCTTCATCATAATCTCCATTAGTTGAGTAACAAGACAACCTCAACAAATGCATTTTATGAAAGAAATATTGAAGGACCACAATGCTTTAACTTCAAATAAGAAAGAGATTTTAAGATTGCTGACTATTTCTGAAAATCAATTAAATCATACTGAATATTTGGCTGGGTTTGAGTTTACTGTGGCTGATTGTGCATGTATTCCTATACTTGCCAGAATTGAGATACTTTTACAAACACCCTAGGCTTTTGTATTACTTGGAGAAAATGAAACACCGACCAAGTTATTAAGTTGTTATAGGTCCATATTCAACCACGTATGGAAACATGAAAGTTTTATTGCCCTCCATTTGTCATATGAGCATAAGGAGAATGTTGCATAAATACTTCTATATCTTCTTTTTTAGCACCACTAATGGTATACTTATATCCACACTTACTAAATTTGTCTCTTATTTTGGGCGTGAATATGAGCGTATTTTATAACAAGGGTCAACTTTTTTTTGTCACGATTTCTTAGAATTTACTCATATTAACACAAGATATTGAGTTAAGTTTAGTGTTGTGAATATGGGTATCATGACATTTGGTTGTCTTTTTGTTGGCTTGATATGCCAAAAACTAACCATCATGGCAATAATAGACTACTATATCCATGTACTATTTAAAACTTAATCACATTCCAGTTCAAATATTGACCCATTCATGTTGGGTAGTGTGAAGTTTTTGGTTATATGTCAGTCATCTTGACTGTAGATTTTTGTAGGATAATGTGTAGTTGTGCCGACTGACATGCTAGCTTTGGATATGAGATTTTTGAATTAGTTAAGATTGTAAATGATTTCTTGCATTATAATTGTTGAAAATATTGATTCATTTTGGTTTCCCACACATGCTGACTGCTCTTGGACAATATTGGCTATCATTTCATGTTCTTTTTTAGTTTCACATGGTCCTTAAAATGGCTCGGTTTTTTCCACAATTACATGTTGGGTAAAGCCAAATTATCATCTAAGGTTAGCAATACAATTATTGATGTTTTTTATAGGGATGACACAAACCTTGGATGGTAAGTAGACTTCACATATTTTTCTGGATTCTTTTGCATTTTATTTTGTAGTTCCCTTGCCTACATTCAAAGATTGGATAGTGGCACCTTTCCAATTGGTGGATTTTGTCGTATGTTTGCTACTAACACTGTATATGCAGAAATGTTGGGTGCCTTTAGAGTTGGTTCAAGTGATGACATTGATTTCTCAGTAACACTTCTTGAAAAATGCCAACATCATATTGCAGTTGAGATTTTATATCCCACTCTTAAAGTCTTTGAGTCTTGTGGAATCCTCTCGATGAGACTTCATGTTTTTTGGATATAGGAAAAAAACATGTATCAGATTGAGAATTTGTATTGGGGGGACTAGTCTATTTTCATATATGATTTCGTATAGGGGTGGATTGTTAAATGTAAATACTCTTATGAGTATAAGATGTCTTGGCTAGATCACATGTTTTGTTGCTCTTCTCTCGAATTGTTTTGATCAGAGAAGTAGGTCTTTAGTTAGGTTTTCATGAATTTGGGCAAGATCGAAGGTGTTCTTCACCTGATTCTTTCCTTCAAGTGCCCTTTGAACCAGGAAAGAAAATTATAAAAGCTATATTATAATTAATAAAATATCTTAGTGGTGTATCCACTTTTATTGGAAAAAAAATAAAAAATTGCAATAATTAGAATGTAGACTGAGGAGTTAATTTCCTAGTTTGATTTGAGATTTTAATAAGTGTGAAAAACTAAATATTTTACATAGATCAAGTTGTACAAATGTATTGAGACATTATTTATGGTTATTGGATTTATCACTCACTATATTAATTAGAGAAACTCTAAGAGTAATCCTAATAGAAGCTATTTTTTAAATAGTTATAGTATTGATTTAATTTGATTGTGATAATAAGCTACTCATTTCAACAAATCTAAACAAATTTAGTATCTCAATCAAGTTAACTAACTTGTTTATATAACTCTTATGTAACCACTTATATATCTAATATGGATTTTTATAGATCCCCACCATTTTACTCCAATTTACCATAATGAACTTTAAGAGAATATTCATTCAAATCATATGACAAACTATTTATGAATATAACAAAGGTATCCATAACACTTCCAAAATGATTGGTAAGAATAGTTGATACAAGTTGTTTTGAGGTGATTTTAGATGAAAAATGATGCAATAAAGAAGATGTAGACACTCATAATAGAAGAAGATATGAACTTAGAGACATATGCATCTTTTCCCAACCAAATAAATGTACATCAAGAAAGTAAATAATATTTTATAAACACTAAAAATAAAAAAAACCTCTTTATAAATTGTATAAACTAATGTCACGAACACCTAGATCATTCATCTAAAGCTTTTCATTAAACCATACCTAAAATTTGAACTAGATATTCTAAAAATGATAAAGGAAATTAATCATGATACATTAATTCTTAGATTTCTTGGAACATTTAGAGAAATTAGTCTATAAAATGAACTCCAACTCCATAATACAATTGACCATGGAACATGGAAATTGGAGATGCTACTTATCATGACCTTCTTATCAAGTTAACTCATCATTTAAAGATATGATGAATTGCATACATCATTCATGACTAACTAAATAAACTATTGCACACCCTGAAATTCAAGAGGATGATTGTGTTAGATTTAAAGATGAAGATCATGAATATATGCCATTCAATAATATATAAAAATATCACAAGTGCCAAGGTTTCTTCGGTAGGGAAGGTAGTTCAGTGGTAAAAAAATATACAAAAATATCACAAGCACCAACGTTCCTTCGGTATGGAAGGTAGTTCAATGGTAAACACATTTCAAAAATCAATGTAACTTTAATGTTGGTGAACGTTGAAATGGTGAAATGTTGCAAGACACTATCAAGAATTTTACCTAGCTTTCATTCTTTGGATGATTCTTAGCTCCTTGGTCATGGCTAAGGTGAACGACTGCGAGCCTTTTCAAGGTGAAACACTGGAAATAGGGCATCCGAATACACAACTAATAAGGCTAAAATCGGAGGCCAGAAAAATAAAAGGAGAAACTATATTTGATTTGGGTGATTAGAAAAAATTTGAAACCCTCTCGCCGACTGATGGGGATGTATAAATGTGTGATGCATCAAAGATGGGAGAGAATGAAGGAAGTCTCTCATCAATAAGCAACAAAGGAGATGATAAAGTTGCATTTAAAGAAAATTGGAGAAGGCCAGAAGATGGATGCTAGTGCAAACGAAGGTAACATCTTAGAGTATGTACTTCTTGATGATGTGATGGATTGTATTGAGGAATGCCAACATAGATCTGTAATTTTTTATTTTTTATTTTGAAGGGCATTCCTTCTAAAATTGAATTTTATATATAGGATAGATTGAATTGGGAAAGTAAAGGGTGGGAAATTGAGTCTTTGAGAGGTCTTGGAAAAGGGTACATCTCTTGCATGTTCAAATGTGAAGATCATGCACAAGTTGTCCTTCAATATGGAACTTGGATGATATGTGGAAAAATTTGCTATCTACGGGTCTGGTTATCGGATTTTTACCCTAAGGTCCCATCCAGATCAAAATAGCCAATGTGGATTGAACTTCCACTCCTAAATATGGCTTTTATAACATTTTTGAAGGATATAGTTGCACAACTTCGGAAAGTAATCTAGTGTAAAAATAAGTCAAACAAGTTTTCTAGCCTTAGGGTTCACCCAAGGGCATGTGCTGTAATGAACCTAAACAATCAATTATCTAAGAATATTAAGCTAGTTGGCCCAAGATTTGAGTTCCTCTAGCCTATATTTTATGTCAAAAAACCTAATGATTACTTCTTCTATCATCAAGATGGTCATTTAATAAAGGAATACCTTATCTAGAAAAATAGATTTACTCAAACTCATTTTACAGTTGCTCATAGTTCAATTCAAGAACATCAGTCCTCTCAGCCTCCTGTGATGCAAAATAAAACCACACAATCAAATCAACAAGCCATTAGTTCCTCAAATGAAAATGATAACATTTCACTCTCTCCTTACAATAATGCTATAATGATAGATGGCTGGAGGATGGTAAGGAAAAGGAAAGAACCTCCAAGATCAATTCATACTCAAAACAAGGTGTCGTCCTCTCAATTTTTTTTTCATCTCCTACTAGTCCTTATATTAAGAATAAGGAACTGATTCCCTCGAGGCCCTCTGAAAGGCATAGATCTCCATCTCCATCTCCTTCAGGGAGCCATGGTGCTCCTCTGAAAACAAAGAGACCAAGATCTAGATCTCCTAATTCTAATGTTAAGGAGCTTGAGAATTATGAAAAATCTATTGTGTTTGCTAATTTTTTGATGTGTTTCCGCAAGAAGATAACTCTTCCAATTTGGTTTAATCATGAACTACAAAACGTGTTGTTTTGGAATGTTAGAGTGTTATCACTCCCTCATCACAAATTTGAGTTGAAGAAAACTATTGTCAAATGGAAACCCGATGTTGTATTTTTGCAAGAAGTTAAAATTAATGGTCCTCATCTTGCTGCTTCATTATTTAATGTCTATAGAGATGTCTCTATATTTCATACATTACATAATGATGGCAAGTGGGGGACAACCATTGGGCTGGCTTCATGGATCAATAAGTCCGTCATTGATAAAGGGGAGGATCCTTCACATAGATGTGTTTGGGCTCTCACCATTATCAATAGCCAACCCATTGGTCTTTGTTCTATTTATGCTCCAAACATTGGTAAGGAAAGATGCAAGTTGGGGGATTGGACGTTTAAACATTTGCCTCAGGCTAATTGGGTTATCGAAGGAGATTTTAATATGGTGGAACACCCATTTGACTGCATCTAGCATGCCTAGACAAAACTATATAATGGTGAATTTGACAAATGGCTCTTTTTCCGCAACACTGTTGGGTTTATTGATCCATTGCATAAAGAATGTTGAGACATAAGGATAACTAGTTTTCTTGGCCTAATTGCAGGTTGGGAGTGGATAGAAAACTTAACAGAATAGATATGTTTTAAATTTCTCCCAACCTGCAATTAGTCCAAGACTCCTTTGACAATTTTGTGAAGGTTGACTATTCCACTATGCTTTCAGACCACTTTCCTATTGTTTGTACTATTGCTAAGGATAATCCCAAGATTGTTGATTCTCAACTACCTTACAAGATTAATACCTCACACCTCAAAATTCCTTCTTGTGTAGATGTGTTGGTGGCAATTTTGAATTCTATTCCTAAGATAAGAGAAGGGCAGTCTTATAGGGAATGGTGGCAGTCAACTATTACCAAAATTTATGATTTTTAAGGTTCCTTTGGTAAGAGATTATCATGGAAGCAAAAGAGGAAAGACAAATATTTACAAGGGAAGTTGGAACTTCATAGAAAAAGGTTGATTTCTAAACTAGATGAGATATCTATCCAATCTACTATAGCCTCTATTGAAATACAACTTCATAATCTTGACCTATATAAGGGGAAATGAGCTAAAATTTGTTCTAGATTGCACTGGTGTAAAGAGGGTAATAAAGGTTCCAAGTACTTATTTCAATACTTAAACTACAAACATAAAAAAGGAGTTCATTGGACCAATATTAGATAATGAAGGTCATACTCATTCATACCCAACTAATATCTCAAAAATTTGTAAGGGTTTTTATAAGAATCTCTTCAATTAAGATAAGCATTGGCATGATGTGCAATTTGTTTAAGAAGATGTCTTTGAAGATATCATACCTAGAAAGGGGGATCAAGATTACAGTCATTTCATTGATCATAACCTTTTCCATTGGGGATTTGGAACATGTTTTCTCTATGGCCCCAAATAAAAGTCCTAGGATTGATAGGCTTTCAATTGAATTTTATCAAACTTTATGGGAGCATATTAAGGATGATTTCTATCTTGTATGCTTGGAAGCAGTATGTGAAGGTTCCTTGGGTCCAGATATCAATAGGGCTTGATAAAGTTTCTTCCTAAAGAGAAAAATATTGATTATATATATCTTGTTGGCGACCTATCACATTTCTTAACACTTCTTACAAGATCATTACTAAAGCCTTAGGCAATAGGATCAAATGAGTGACTAAAACGACAGTTGAAGTTGAACAAATTGGGTTCCTTGGAGGTAGATTCATATTGGATAAATTAATATTGTCTTGAGAGAGAAGTGAATGGGCTCTCCAGTAAAGGCAAAATACTTTGTTGGCTAAGTTGGACTTCAACAAAGCGTATGATAGAATGTGTTGGAATTTTATCATAAAGATGTTGTAGTGGTTGGGATTTGGTCCTAATAGATGTAAGCATGTTTAGATGTGTGAGGCCTACCCTAGCTCATCATAGCTTAGCACTATTTCTTCCTTATATACTCTTTAGTTAAAAATGATTTTGAGAGACTTGGACAATTGGGACACGTGTATTACTTTATGGATATGTTGAATCCGTTTCTTGTATACAACACCTGATTATGTAATCAGGGAATCTATGAGATACTCTGTGTGAGTGATGCAGATTTCCATTTAGGACTTAGTTTTGATGGTTCAATATATTGGATTAGTATGTGAATGTTGCATAATATCAGTATGCATATTATTAAGAGTTATGTTTATGCATATGGATTAGAAACATATACTATTTAAGTTCAATGAATCATCAATGCAAATATGAGTGAATGTGTGTTCAATTTACAATATGTATCTTTCTATGTTTATTTGTTGATTAATTGGACCTACTGATGTGTACAATGAGTGTGCAGGAAAATTGACCATGGCACTAAACATGGATTCACGAATGAACTTATGTTATCACTATGATGCTAAGGTCTCATCTATAAATAGAGACATGGACCTCTTTGTATTGTGTTTTTATTTGTAAAATTCTGATGCTTGATTGTATTCAATTAATTTAGTAAATGTGTAAATAAGTCATGATTATGTAATATTGTTGTGTCACTCGACATATGTGCACTCTATGTGATGGCATGGCTAGTAGATGTGACTAGTGTGGGATTAACTCTAACACATGTGGTTACCTAGTGTAGTACCCAAGCTTAGCTTAGGTTAGGAAGCTTCTAGATTTGTCCTCTTGAGTTGAAATTCATGATTTGACCTTGGGTGGAGTTTAGGAGGGTTATTTGGGCTCCCATGGAGTAACTAGGGTAAAAAATAACCACCCCATTTGGTATCGTAGGGGTTAGGGGTCCTTTTCATCCCATTAAGGGCCTTAAAACTCGTTTATGACTCCCCTAAAGTATCTATTTTGCGAAGTGGAGAATTTGGAGATTTGGAAAACTTTGGTTAAGCCATCCCTTCTTTCCTTGCAAGCATTTAAATCCATTTATGGAGAAGGAAGGCAAGTGGGGAGAGTAGATGGATAAGGGTCTCTTCCCCATTTATGACTCTTGATATTTTAGGGAGAAGGCCTATATAGGGAAGACTTTAGAGGGAGCTTGGGTGTTCACCCACTCTCTACCTTTAGAGACAAATTCAGTTGTAGAAGCAAGTCTTGAGAGGAGGAAGAAGGATTGGAAGGAGAATCTCTTCACAAAATACTTTGTAATTTGCATAGCTTTGATTTGAGGTTAGTTTTCTGGTTAGCATAATATAGAGTAGTTTTTCTTACATATGTACATAGCTTGAGGAATCCATTGATAGAGTATGTAATTATTTTTTTTCAACTTCATGAGTTTCCATGGAGTTTTCTGTGTTGAGTCTTGTGTTTCTTTTGTGATTATTTGTATACGGGTTTATTCAAGGCACACTCACCCTCGGAAGGGCTGAGTAACCTTAAAGGGGTGAAATTTTAGTGATTTACCCAAGTAGTGTAGAGTCTCCCATGTGTGGAGAGATGTACATGGATATATAGGTGCTCATGTTTCCAAGTATGCCCAAGGGCATATGGGGGTCATAAGGAAAAATTGGAAGGGTTGAAGCCATGACTTGATTTTGTGAGAGAAATATGAAATTACTCTAGTTGTTGCAGTATGGCATGGAGAAGGAAGATATAATCTATTCATGAGCCCATGTGTGGCCATGGGAAAAAGAATATGGACGTGGTAAGGGAATATGGAGCCCATGTGTAGCCTATTCCTCTTGTATGTATTTTTATTGGCTTTCTCCTCTTGTGGTAGTCTTCTTTCACCCCTATGTTTTAGACCTTTTGGAGACCTATGTATATTCTTAGGTTTTGGGCATCTGCTTGTATCTCATGATTTCAGTTTCATTATTGTTATGTCTGTATGTCACCAATTATATTCATGTATCCCCTAGCTTAGGGGTGGCCTTGCAAAGGCCTAGGTTGGGAGGCGAGCCTCCATGGTCAACCTTGATCTTCTTGCAGGTTTTGTCAGAGCTCTTGGAAAGTTGGTCGAAGTTTTAAAGGATCTACCACTTGGTACCTTTGGGTTCAGAGTTGGTTTGATCTCAAATTATTAAAGTTGTTTCCCTGTAGATTGTAATACAAGGCCTATTGCAAAAGATGCGTAGAATCCATTTTTAAATATTGTCAATAAAATTATTCTTACTTGTGTATCTCATGTTGCCTTAATGAATTAGGAATTGTTATACCTCTTGAAGTTTCATTTTGGAAAGAAGCCCCCTTTATGGAAATGAAACTATTATGTTGGTAAACAAATTGTCCTTCTTCTTATCCTCTTTTATTTGCCCAATTTTATAATGAAGAACAACTTTACACAATAGTTGGGAAACCGTTTCTCAGAATATCTAGTTTCCCTCTGAATTGAGGTACAACTCCCTATATAAATGATATTCAATGAATTATGTTTTATCTCTAATTCCTACTGCGGGGTATGTTCTTAACCAGAGAACAATAGAGGCAAAACCAAGCCAATCCTATCCAGGACTAACTCAGGCAGATTTAGATTCTAATCCTATCCAATTTCAGGAACTCACACATCCTATGACTTCCCATCATTGGTGATGCAAGAATGCTATTAGTTATGCAAATGCAATGACATTAGAAGATTAAACATCCAAGTCTTTGCAATAGGATCAAATGACAGTACTCTAATCTACCATCCAATCACCATTTGACTAAGAATACAAGACAGTGCTCAAAACTGATCATAACAATACTCCGATTGAAAGTAATCAGAAAAGTGTTGCCCAAATACTCTGATTCATAGCAAAACTTTCCCTTGTTTTAAACACACAAACACAATACTCTGATTATATTTTCTCGCAAACTATAGCCAAATCTATTACAAAAAAAACTGAACATTAATCTCAATGCATGAATGAAAATACAGATATTAAACATGCTCTCTCCTCCACTCCAGCTCTCTGACTGTATGCAGAAAAAGGAAGCACATGGACAGTAAAGAATTGACACCAAGTGTGATTGTCTCTGCAACCTCCCTTCATGCCAACAATTTGCCGACCTTTCTATTAACTTTTTCCACCGTTTATATAGAGATTACAATGTAGGATCTTCATGGGAATAGGAAGTGATTCAGCTTCTAAGAATATGAAAAGACTAGAGAATACTTTCGAAAAC
>MU226082.1:1184007-1218615 GCA_018584345.1 Thuja plicata
TTCTGCTTGAAAAAGATCATCAATAGGAGCACATTGTCCTTGCCAGGTTGGGATCTATAACCTACCCAAAATGAGAAGACCTTCAGATAACCCATCCGGCTTAAAGAAGGAAAGGCAGTGGCAGGGATACCCGACAAGAACTTCCTACTTGAGGAAGACCTAGACCTAGACTCAAATAAGACCAGACATGATTTACTCTGATATTGACAAAAAAAAATGATGGGTGACTGAAAGTCAGGCAACATATTAATATTGTAAAAAGTGTACTTATGAATGAAACGAAAGTATGATTATCAATCTATGCTCAAAATTGTGAATTTACCCTAAATTGTTTAAATGATGTTTTATAAGATTAATTATATGTTCATCTATTTAAAAGATTAATTATTCCTAAAGTTCTTATTGTGTATGAATAAAATTGATTGTCGTTGCATACCAAAGCTTTATATATATATAACCATATATTACCTATTTTCTTTATATAAACTATGAAAAGATTCTTGCAAGATAAACATTTAACTAATTTATATGTATGCCTATATATAAATGTATATCAAAGAAAAATAATAGCATAAACAAATAAAATAAAACAAAATGTGCCCTAGTTTTGAGTTTCATTTGATTAAAGTCAAAATTTAAAATGATAATAATAATAAATATAAAATTTTGGAGCCGGGAGGGCCGAAGCCCTACCCTGACCCCCATTCCCTTTTGTCCAGTGCGAAGTGTACACCCTTGCCACTGTGTGGCATGGTGGAGGGTGAGCAACGACCGCGGTCGGCCCACTGTGCGGCGCTGCGCCACCCCTCTACCCCCACTTTCCCTGCAGACACTTTTCTTCCGCTCGCGCTTGCGGATCACCTCTGTTCCCCCCTTTGTGTTGTCACTTTGTCGTGTTGGAATAATGGAATGGTGTGTACTAAGAGGGGAGGGGTGAATTAGTACCCTTAAAACTTTTAGTCAATTAACCTTAATCCTTTAGTAATCAATTCCTTGCACTACTGACCATATGTGCTATTCTATCTTTATGTATGTAATATCAATTCATAAACTTAATTTGTATGTAAACATTCATGAAATGTATTGACACATGAAACAAGATTTGGTAACACATAAAACCCCTGTTAGAAGGTAAAAACTACGGTGGGGATGAAACCCATAAAATTTCACTATCTGCAGAATGGAAGGGGCCGATTAAGGCTTACAAGTTTGATCACTTTTGATGATCTTACCCTATTAGGAGTAACATGTTTAGACTGGTTAAGGTATACTCTGTTAAGAGATTTAGCAACACTTTTTAGTGTGCACTCAATTAAGAGGTTTACAAAAGGATTGTTAAATCCACCTTCTCAAAAGATTTCTTCTATTTGCTACACTTGTTAGAATGTAGTCAAAAATTCTTATTGACCCGAGTATATGCAATCTCTAATTGCTGAGTACAGATCCATTAAGTTCACCATATGATGTATCACCTATAGTGACCGATTAATACCTCTGTTCTATTCGATGAACTTAATGGATCCTTTGGAGTGGCATCACCTTTCTTCTCTTCTTCACCTTTATCTTTCTGCTCTCCATCTGTTTCTTTCTGTTCATTGGTTGTGTTTTTCTGTTCCTCTTCACCCTTATTCTCGGGTATGCTTGCATCATGCTTCAATGTTGTATCCCTTGTTTCTATCATTATATTGATAGCTTGTATCAATAATAAAATTTTCCCAGTTTATTAACCTTTGCTCATCCCTTGTTGTGTCTTGTTCCTTGATCTTCTCGGAGGTAACAATGACATCTTCATATGCCTTTACTTCATCGGCAGGATCTTCAGTTATATCTATTATTGTCACATCTTGGATTGTGACATTTGTTGTGTCTCCTAATGACTACAAAATTTGAGGTATGTCATCCATTGAAATTTGCTTGCTTCTATGTTAAATTCAAATTAATCATCATCCTCGTTATCATTTATAAGAATGTGCTCTGGGCTCAGTATAGCCTCTTTTTTTTTTCATTGTGAGGCTTGTCGATAAGTTCTAATACTCTCTCGGGGCTTGTGTCCATTTTAGGTACATTGAGTATTTATCTCCAAGTATCCTCACTTTCTTTGTCAACCTCAATTAAGCTTCCCTGTAGTACCTTGTAAGCTCTCAATTTTTCTGAGAACTTCTTTGAATGTAACTTCATCATTTCATCAATTTCTTCCAGCTTGGACTCGGGTGGCATTATAGAAACTAGGGATCTTTCCCTTATCTATTTTCTAGAATTCAATGCGAATGTCCACCTTGTTGATAACCTATCTAGAAGCTCTTGTGGCATCTTATTTTCAAAATGTATAGGTATATATTTGAAAATACACATTGTCTTTATGATGGCTTCTTCTATCTTATTCTGATCCTCAGGATTCAGAGTTAGCCATTTTCTAACCTTAGGCTCAGATATTGAACCTGACCTAATGATTGATGCAACAACCTCATCAATTATGGTAGGAACTTTGTTCTTTACAGGTTGTTCATCTTGTTCAGTGTCCTCTATATCTTCCTTGCTTTGAATTAGTCTTTTTCTCATCTTTGGTTCTGATGTTTGGCCGGTTTGAGGCTTCCTCTTGTAAGTCCTCACTTGTCCTTTCTTAACCGGTGATGAACTTGCATCTTTTGTTGTCTGACTCCTTGTCCTAGATGCAACAGTATTTCTTGAATTCTTTGGGGGTGGTGCATTCGACTTTGTTGATTCAGAGTCACTCACTTGTTCACTTTCTCCGACGGGTGATTGTCCCTCGACGTCTTGCTGTTGTTCTGTTTCTTCTTCATTAACCGACAACTTCTTTTCAAGTGTCTTGACCATTTTGATCTTCTTTTTGTCGACCATCTTGTTTTGATTGATTACACATTTATTTATACAATGAATTTGACCTAAATAAGTTTCATGCTTTTCAATGATAACTCTATGATCAAAGGTTTACAACTTGACCTTGATCTCCTAGTTTGCATGTTTTCAATCAGTTAGACTGATTAAAACAATTACAATTACTTTACTTGTCCCTCAAGAAATAGATTTAAAGCTAAGCTTTAAGCTAAATATAAAACTTAAGTGTTTTATATGACGTGTAAGTCAGATCCACATTTCTTGGAAAAAATCTGTCTCTCGGTAGACTAGTGCTCGTGTTGCTCTATAGTTTGCCTATCGGGTTGATCTGTAAACTTGTCTGTCAGGTTCCTCTATTGTTTTCTCTGTCAGTTTACACTGTCAGGTTACACTGTAAACTTCTGTTGGGTTCCTTTGCGCATTATGTTGTCAGTTTACACAGTGATCTGTCTGTCGGGTTCCTCTGTACTTAACATTTTCCTCGACCTCTATTTAATTGCTGTGTCGGGTTGCACTATAAATCTATCTTTCGGTGATCATGTACCGACGGTTCAAAAACTGTTTCCCTTGTATACTAATGGAAAAATATGTCATCATGTCGTACACGCATAGCGCTGTCTGTTGGAATCATTTTATGTTGCACCAAAACCTTGAACTTTCAATGCTCGATACAAATATAAGATTTAGTCCGATCCATGGGAGACAGTTAAGCCATCAATCTTCAAGGAGGTGTTGAACACCAAGTCAACAATCTCCCCCTCAGCACCGACTGAGCCTTCAACACTCACTGAAAGGAGATTCGAACCCGTGACCCAAGGATCTAATACCAATTATTGGAATCATTTGCCATTGCACCAAAAACTTAAACTTTCAATGCCCAATACAAATGCCAGCTTTAACCCGATCCACGGGAGATGGCTAAGCCATGTCATGAATCTCCAAGGAGGTGCTGACCACCAAGTAAACACTATCTCTACCGCCGCTTCCAGCCATAACCCCTCCTCCATCGTTGGGACTCTTTTCCCCACCCTTGAGCCACCTTTTCTTCTTCACGACCGCCTCTTCTCTGCTTGGCCATGGATGTGCATCAATCTAAGCCGCCTCTTGCACAAGCATGGCTAGGGTTTTGAAACCCTAGCCCTTTGCCTTTTTTAAAAAAAAGGAAAAGAATTTACACAGTGAACTAAATAAAATAAATATCAGGGTTTGTGATATTATAAATCTTTTAGTAGAGGAAAGGTAGTTGTATTTATAAGTTTTTAAACTACATTAGATTTGATTTTCTAATGTTCTAGAATTATATGGTTTACATAAAAAAATTAGGGCCTTAGTTGATAAGTTTGACTTTTGAGTTTAGTGGAGTCTAGAGGATCCATTAGTTAATAATTATCAATTCAATTAAGTACTTAATTAATTTAAATATGTTAGTTTTAAAATTGATTTTTGTAGGGTTAGTTTTATAGTAAAGCAAGGGGATTAAATGTTTATATTACTTTATAAGATTGAACTTAAATAAGCTTTAATAGTTGGATTAACTATTAAAGTTATTTGTTAAATGTAAATAATTATATATATTTAAAGACATTATCGTAACCATATACTAGCATACATTTTATCACTAGAATAGAGATTTATTGTTTAAAAGGAAATAGAGAGAGAAAATTGTTATAAGATTTTTAACAAAATAACATTTTTAATTTAAACCATTAATTGAAGGTTTTTTTTAAGTTACCCTTTTTAAATTGGATGTAACCAGTTTAACATGTAAAGCATATTGATATCAATAAAATGATTTAATAAGATTATTATCTGTTGGAAGCTACAATTGAAACAATTGTTATATTGTCATTGATGTCAAACCTTAGCTGGTAAGACAATTTTTATCTAGTAAAGTGCCATATCAATTGATTGATGAAGAAGATTTGTAAAGAGGAGATAACAAGAAGACCTAGTGGAATGGTTGAGTTATGTGAAACTACAATGGGTACTTGATTAGATTGCACATTGCCAAGGTAATGTGTTATTTATTTTTAACACCAAGTGAATATTGGAAGACTAAAAGCTTAGTCTTGACCGAGAAAAAGAGCAGAAGGTTAAGGAACTTTTGTTTGTGTCGAGTGATGTGAGTGTCGACCGAGTGCCATTGCATGCCGAGAAAATATAGTGTCAATCGAGCATCAATATTTACCGCGTTTTCTAGTGATGACCGAGATGAAGAAAAAAGTGATGACCAAGTGTCAGTATTTTAATAGTTTGAGAAAGAATTGAGATCCCAGCCGACATAGTTGAATTCTTGGGATATGTAAAGCATGTGGAAGATAAGGATGAATGGCACGGAATATCTAATGAGCATTTAATGCATGATTAATCGTATCTATGTATGGATTCAAGAAGGAGTTTTGAGATGTATCTAGAAAGTAGAAGGAGAATGAAATGTTGGAAGGATTCGTTGGATCTGGCCAAACCCTAAGATCTACGACAATGATTAAGCGGCAAAAGATAGAGCTACCTAGTTAGAGAGGTATAAGGATAACCTAATTGCAGGTTATGTGTATGGATATGTAAAGTATATTTAAGATGAGGATGAACGTTGTGGAGAATTTAATGAGCATTTAATATATGTTTAACCACTTTTATGTATGGATTCAAGGAGTTCTGAGATATATTTACAAAGTAGAAGGAGAACAAAATGTTGGAAGGATTCATTGGATCTGACCAAACCCTAAGATCTACAGTGATGATTAAGCGGCAAAAGATCGAGCTACCTAATTAGAGAGGTATAAGATTAACCTAGTTGTAGGTTATGGGTATGAGGTTGATTTAGTTGATTGGCAAATCTAAGCAGAGGGCAGAGAAGGCCGAGAAGAGCAGTATAGAACTGTGAAGTGGTGATTTCTTGACGAATTTATAGGTAGATCAGAGAGATGGAGATGACAATGGAGGCCAGTCAATGAATTAGCATTTGAGCTAAAGTGGATCTGTATTTGCAAAGTGAGTTGTATGTTTTAGATCAAAACTACTTTTACTTTCTAACCATTGTATCAGTCAAAATCCTTTTAAAAAAGGTTGACCTAGCAGTCATTTTGAAAATCCTTTAATCAAGGTGACATTCTAATGGAATGATCCAAGTCCTCTAACAAGACTCCATTTTAATAGGGTGATTAAATCCTTTAACAGGATCACACCTAATAGTGTGTATTGTAACCTTTAACAGGGTTAGCTCCTTACAGAGCTCACTTTAGAAGAGTGAAATATTGGTAGCATGTTACAGGTAGTTTTTCCCATATTGGGTTTCCACGTTAAATCCTGGTGTCATAATTGTGTGAATGATATTTGACGTGTTTACTGTAAAGCATTTTATATTCTGCAAGTTGATTACTTTAGGACAATGGATTGTAAGTTTATGTTATTGATTATATGCTATAGAGACCGAGTGGATTGTTGATTAGATCTAAGTTGGTTAAAGTGTTTGAAAGTTCAATTGGTACATTTGGACTTGAGGATAACTGATTCACCCCCTCTCAGTTATTCTAAATCATTCTAACATTATCTAGTTTGATTAAATTAATACATTACTTTAAGTAATCATTTATACATGTTTAAATAAGTAATAATGTTTAAATATTCAGATTAACATTATTTATTGCTTAAATCCCAATCAACCCTAGCTAAATGATAGTTGGAATCTAGTTAATGTTAGAGGTTGTTGTTTGGCCCATGTACCCTTTTCAAATGACTATTGCACTACTTAGTCAACCTAGTCAACTGAGCTCTACTCAGACGTGTTCAAAGCCCTAGTCATGCAACTCTGAACGTGACTCATAGTTAGCTTAGAAACATGTGTTTGTATAACAACGTTAACATTAGGCTTTAGAAAAAAATTGGTAGTTGTGTTTTGCCTAACTTTTGGGCATGACAAGATGTTATTTAATGATGCTAATGCTCAATTAAGGATCAATAAATCTATGTCTAATCCATTTCCTCTTCAATGCACTATCATGAAAGGTTGCCCCTTATCTCGATTTATTTATGTTTAAGTAGTTGATGCTTTTGGTTATCTTTTACAAAAATAAAATCAAATAGACATTTATATTCCTGAGAATTTAGTGGTTATTAATTCACATTTTGTTAATGTCATCCTTTTGTTCATCCAAAATTTGAAATTTAAAATTAAGAATTTTTTTGGAGTTCCTATATTTGTACTGCTTTGTGTTCGGATCTAAGCTAGCTTATCATAAAATTGAGTTTTTAATGATTTTGTCTGATTAGGTACCACCTTGGATTGCTAACTAGGGAAAGTTAATTAAACATGGACAGATAACATGCTACCTTGGAATTCTCTTTGGATTGGGGGTTTTGCTTCATGATATGTGGAATTGGTTTCTCACCAAACTAAAGAAAAAAATTTCAATTGGGATAATAGACACATGTCATTAGCAGGGAAAATGCAGGTGATCAACCGTATCTTTCTAGAATCTCACGTTTATTACTCTTCTTGTTGGATGCCCTCCAAAAAAAAGGTTATGAGGATCTTAATAAAATCATTCGTCTGTTCTTGCGATAAATTGGGATAGTAAGATAGGTTTCAGATTGTCTTCTTGGCTAAATTATATTCAACCAAAGCATAAAGGGGGGCTAGGTCTTCTAAATCCTATAAATCAAAGGATTTTTTTAGCTCCCAAGTGGATAATAAGATCACTTACTAGCGATGAACAATAGAAAATAATGGTGCCACATAGAATTTCTCTCGTAGATATACACAATAGGTCAACATAATGTGTCCTGGCTGGACAAGATATTAATTGATCCGTTTTTGTATTAAAGGATCCTTTCCATTGCAACCCATCTGGAAGGATTGGAAATTAGTTTGTAACTATTTGCATTGGATAATGAATTCACTCCTACATGGTTTCAGCTTTTCAAATTCCTCCATTTGGTGGAACAGACATATACAATATCACGAAAAACCATTGGCTATCATTTTTCCAAAGTAGGCTAGTGACTTGTTCAAGAAGGGGCTGAAAAATTTTACTGACATTTTGAACTTCCAATCCCTTGACTAGTTTAGCTGGCTAGATTCCAAGAATAACTTTAATTTGGATAACAAGATTAAAGGGTTTCTTGTTTTCTTTCAAATTTTTGGATCCTAACAATTCCTTATGAAATTATGTACCCCAATCTAGTGCAGCGTATTCAAGGACTGGTTGTGGATGGATAAGTTTATGTTTTCTTATTTTGCTCTAAAATATATCTATCTACATATTCTTCCTACCTTAAAGTTAAATCCGCGGCTCAAAATCAAATGGAATTGCAAAATAAAAGAAAGGAAATGGAGAAGGTTGAGTTCTCAAATATGGAAATCTAAGGCTGAGCTGAATGTTCACATTTTGTCTTGGAATTTTTTTTCACCATAAACTATCTGTAGGAGATAATCTAAATTTTTTGTCATTGGAATCAACAAAGTGCCAGTTTTTTCATCTTAATGAAAATATAAAACTTTTTTTTTAGAGCTTCCCTAGAAAAAAACAAAAATGGAATATTATATTTAAAATTTCTTTCTATTTTTTATCATACTTTAAGATGGAAGGAAGCTATTTTTGGCATTTCTCTTCATGAGAATATAATTACAGTTTCTACGAGCCAATGCATTCTATTGAATATTTGGAAAATTAGATGTCAAGATCTATTTTCTAATCACATTTTGCATCAAGAAGTAGATACTCTAATATTTTAATTGGAAATTTTGTTCCAACTTGAATTTTTATGTTCACAGCTAAAGATTGAGCATATAGATGGAGCCAGACACCACAAAACAACTAGATGAGATAAAATATTACTTTTTACATCTTCAATAAGGTGAGATGAAATGTTCTACACAACTGCACAATCTCTTCAACTCTCAAGTGTAACATGTTTCAAGTGTATTTGCATTTTCTTTGTGATCAGTCTCCTTGATCTCATATTCACTCTTCATAGTCGTTATCTAAGCTAATTAGATCAGCTGGTGTAAGCATTCTATCTTGTTGTCTTGCTTCAACTGTTGGTTCACTGCAAGTTGTCTTTTTGTAGTTATACTATAGCTATTGTACTATAGTTTGTTTTTTATGTGCAATCCTTTGGATTGTTATTCTTTTATATTGTACTCCTTTTTTTTTACAAAGGTTCAATAAAAAAACTTTAATGTTGACCTCATATACTTTAGGTATGAAAAATAGAGTCGAGACAAATGATTTCACTTTGTCTATCAATGAAATTAAAGAATTCATGTTGTGATTATTAAATTTAATATTGAGAATTCTTACAGTCATGAAAATTTAAAATCAACATGCTTTTTTTTCTTGAAGATGGCGAAGATGTTAATATATTGGTTGAAGATGTGAGTAAAACCATTTTTCTTAATGGAGAAGCTATCCCCCTTTGTAAAGAGAGGAAAAATAGTAGGATTTTTTATTTATGAGTTTCTTTGAGGCAATACTTTGGAGTATATTGTGAGCTATTCATCACTAATCTATTCTATTTAAAGGAAATATGCACATTATTTATCAATTTATTAATGAAATATATTCAAATTTTGTGACCCATTTTTCTTATAGTTGAAAATGCAATTGTGACATATAAGACGATCTAAATTATTCTTGTATGCTAGGATCTTGGTAGATCACACAATTTTACAATATTAGATCTAAATAGATATGAATCATTAAATCATGATGAATAAAATATCACAATTTATGTTAAATAAAGGATAACACGATGAATAATTATAATGAGATTATATACACATTTAAATAATTTGACTCTACATCATCAAATTAGTATTTCCAATTGAATAATGTATAATTGATCTACATAAGTCAAATATAATTGAATAATTAATTTATGTGTGATGTGCCCCTGTGGGAACATGCTAAGTTGAATGGAGAAACACAAATAACTAATTAGGTTGTGGTTGGTGATAAATATACATAAGTGATGGATGCCATTATAACGCATGATGTCTCTTTACTTTAACCCATGCATTTTCCTATTTAATTTTTATATTTTATGATAAAAGTGTTAAAGAAATTAATTTTTATAAAATTAAAAATTAATGAAAATTAGAAAATAGTTGACATGGTATTTTGTGACTATAACTTAAATCTATATGATAAAGACAAATTTATTCATGAATGATAAAAAAGGTTTTCAAATTTACTTAGACATAGTGAATGTTCAACTAAGTGATGATGACCTCATAGTTTTATATGTTATTATATAAATGGCAATATTCCTCTAGGGTTTATGCTAAAAAATGTAGACCTTATCAAAATTTTAAAATAGGTAATTGGGTAAGAAACCCTTCTTATTGATGAAGCAAAGCACAACAAGTTACCTCAATTGTTGATTTCATATGATGCCCATATAGTGTACGAGTCCAATTTTAATAATCTCTCTATCTTTAAATATAAGGTCAAACATGCTAGGTTTAGGATGTTAACTATAGATATCCTAGTATTCAATTCAATGAGAAAGAAGAGTGAGGGTGATTTACCATTCAATGCCTTGACTCTTTGTGCTTGAAAAAAATATATTTTTGAAATTTTGTGGTTGTTTCAAATATATAATTCTTATTCTTTTCTTACGCATATCTTTATGTTTATGTGTGGTTGTTCATCTGGTTTGAATTTTTTAGTTTTCATTTCATTATCATATCTCCTTTGTTCAAATAATGATCAATCAATTCAAGGGACTTTTGTTTTTCATGAAGAGTCTAAATTAATCATGGCTCGTGGTCTCATTTATGATAATATTTTTGTCTCATTTATGGATATTCATGTCTTTTGTGCCTTTAATGGGTTGACTACCTAGAGTGAAGTTTCATGAATTAGTTTATTGATATCCATAGAAGTGTATTCATGGTTGAGAAGTTGTAAATGGATATAAGGCATATTTTGTATCAAATTTAACATTCACTGAACTCACATTAATAATCATTAAGTATTTTGGATGAATAGACTATAGCTATTAAAATATCAAGTGATTTTCTGCTACAGTCCAGTATCATTTGATTTCCACAATGATCCACCATAATATATGCGATATTTAGTATTTGTATATTGAGGTAAATAATTAATAAAACGTATGGAAGGAACGAAAATTTAACTTCTACTAAGGTTATTAATGTTTAATTAATAGTAGATTTATGCCTAGAGTAGGATGAAACATAACTCCATGGTGGCTATGGATGCTTGGCTAGTAGAAAAACATTTCCTAAGTAGTTAACGCCATATTAAAGTGATACTCATGTCTATATAAATAAGGCTTCTATCTAATGTATGAGAATATACTATTATTATATTGTTCAGGTTATGCTAGTCAAATTATTAGACTATAGAAGGACAAAGACACATTAGCACACATTCTAGAGGAGATTAGATTATCTATAACCTTACAATTGGTTCACCATGAGTTATGTTTGAACACATTTATACGTTATTAGATGGACTAGTTCTTGACTACATATTTTCAAGATATCTTCTTATTTTATAAGCATATATATATATATATATATATATATATATATATATATATTATCGGTAATAGTAGGATATTTTATTGATATCAAATTGTAATATTTACATTTCAAGTGTGAAAATCCAATGCCACATAGATAGGCTACTGGTCGAAGATCAATATCTCCTATGCCGGATAATATTAGAAAAAAACCCCAAAACGGATGCATATTCTTTTGCATCTATCACTTTAGAGCCGCTAGCCTTGGTTTTTGTTCCATCTTATTTTATTACAGCGCATTTACATTCACACATATATTTCGTTGAGGCCTCATCTTGGCTCGAAGTTTTTACAAAAATCACAGATAGATTGGGAACATAGTCCCTGTGGCCTTTTAGAAAAAGAGATATCTTCCCCAACTTCCCCAGTTGGGTTTCATATTACAAACTAACAAAATTTTTATATATTTTTAAACCTTTCGACCGCCTTACTTGCTTCCTTTCCTGAATTCTTCAACCTTGGTGCCCGCGATTTGCGTTTCTCACCGTTCTTCTTCTTTGGGGAACCTGCACATTTAGAGCTACATCAGAGACTTCGGGTGGTGGTGGTCGCTCCCTGATTGCCACTTTGATGGTTTCCCACCCTATGAACCTGTCCATGCGGTAGTTTTCTCTGTTCACTCCCCATGGCCATCGGACAAATGGAATGATGCCTTGCACTCTTTCTTGGTCCTCATCTACTATTCCTTTGGTAATGTTAAACCCCACACCCGGCCATGCCCATTCAAGAAAAGAATCCAAGCCTTCCAGCAAGTCCATGTTGAATAGCTCCATGATGACCTCCCACACCTCCTCATGCTCCACTTCGAGTTCGAGCACCCATGCCAACAACATGGAAGGAATGTCAACATTGAGGCGTCCTCTGTGGGTGGCTGTGATAAACTCAGGACCCAGTGTGTCCATCACTACATCTTCTAGATCCTTGGATGACCACTTCATGATATTGTGAACCCGATTGGCCTTTATTTCTCCAAAGAAACCTTTTTGTTGTTTATAATTCCCTTGTTTCAAAGTGAAATTCGCCTCGATCTTTGTAAGCTCCAGACTTGTGTTCAAAAAAACTTTGCAATATTGTCAGTTTCGCAAAAAATGTAGAGAGAAATCCTACATTTAAAGAGTAATAGGAAGTTTTTGATCTTTGTGTAAATCCCTGTCAATTGATTTGGATTTAATACTAGGTTTAATTGCTGATGTTTCCATCCCATCAGCGTCCCATTTCCAAAGAAATCCAGTCCTTTCGCCCACAGTTTGTCCTCTTGATGATTTATTATGCACGGATCAAGGTTAGAGGCACGCATATCAGGCTTATCCTTTATTTATTTTGTTTATATGATGTCACTCCTACAATTAGTAGGGGAGGGTCATTAATTCCCATTATCGCCGCCACTCATTAGATTTGATGCTTTTCCCTGAAATGTGTTAATGACTCGTTATTCCAAAATCATATTTGGACACTTCTGTCCTATCGATCATGTAGGAGGGTGATCACCCCGTGTCCTCCTTCAACATTAATAGTTCCTAGTGGCATTGGCAATGGCCCATGTTGAATCAGCTGGCATTCCTTACACCATCTTAGCTAGAGTGATGACAGTGAAAATTTCAAATTATTTATTTCCTTCTTTTGCAAAATTGGCAGCCCAATTTGATAAGCAGTCCACCTCAATATTTCCTGTTCTTCTTACATGTGAAATTTTAAATTTATCATAGCCATTGAGAAGTGTTTTTATGCGGGTTACAAAAGGTTGGAGGCGCCAAGCCCAAATGTGTGATTTTTGAATGGCTCCAATGATGACAGCCGAATCTCCTTCAAGATGGATGTTTTTAAAACCTAGCTTAAGTCCCATTTTAACCCCAAGCATTGCTGCCTGCACTTCTGCCAAGTTATTTGTTCCTTCAGGAATCCTTTCTGCTTCAAAAGCTAATAGGTTGCCCTGCCAATCTCTCACTATAGCACCTATTCCAGATATGCCGGGGTTCCCTCTAGAGGACCCATCAAAATTTATTTTGAACCAATCCTTGTCGGGAGGTTCCCATTTAACACCTTCCTTTTTGTTATGGGATTTGTGTTGTGGACAATTTCCCCATGATCTAATTTTAATGCCAGGCCAGCTGAACTAAATCCTTGAGTCCCATTGAGTGTAGGGACATTTCATAGATTTTCTGTTTGCTATTGTGGTTACAATTTCCTCAATTGAAATGTTTATTCTCCTTTTGAGTTTAATTGAAGTCTCTTTTTGGTCTCTGAAGACTCTACGGTTCCTTTCTTTCCAAACTTCCCAGAGTAGGGCTGAGGGATAAATGTCCATGATTGCATCAAGTCTGGACCAGCCCTGAGCATAGGGCCACCCCAGCAAAGTCCCAGAAAGAGTATTGTGTAGAGGTCCCTGCCAGCCCAGATTTTGTTGGATCATTATCCAACAAGAATGTACTATTTTATAGTTGATCAAGAGATGGTCAACATCCTCTTCTGCCTAACCACACATTATACATTTTGTAGGTCCCATGAATCTGAGTTTTTTCCTTTGCTCTCCTGTGAGTATTCTTCCTCTGGATGCAAGCCAGGTGAAGATCCCCGCTTTGGGAAGGCAATGTTTGTTCCAGCATAGTCTTGATGGCCATTTTTCTTCTCTGTCTTATTTTTCCAAAAGTTGGTAACCCAATTTCACTGAATATTCTCCCCTTTTGGATTCACACCAAATCACTCTATCTTTTTCAGAGGTGATGAGGATTTTCCTCTCTTTACATATTCCTATCATTGTGTCTTTCTGTTGTTCTGATAAATTCTCATGGTTGACTGTCTTCCACTGCCATTCTCTGCCATGTGCTTCTTCCCTTGGTTCAATATAATCTGATATATGTTCCCCCCAAGCCCTAGTGAAGTAGTTTCTAAGGTCATGGAAATCACCATTTCTTTTAAGTGCTGGAAGGCCATTCCACGAGTCATCCCAGAACTTTGCTGATTGCCCATTACCAACATTCCATGAGGTATGGTCCGTGATTATCTGCCTACAAGAAGTGATAAAGTTCCACATTGCGGATCCTCATGGGGGTTTTCATGAGGATTCAATTATCATTTGGATTGTCAAGGTATTTTACTTTAAGAATGCGAGCCCACATGCTGTCCGGTTTCTGGTAGATCTCCCATATTAGTTTTTCCCCCAATGCCGTATTCATAAGTTGCCAATTTCTGATTCCCGCTCCCCCATTATTTTTGGGTTTTCATACCTTGTCCCATGCTAATAGAGGTATTTTATTTTCCTATGATGATCCATTCCAGAAAAACTTTCGCATGCCTTGACCAATTTTGTCTAGGATATTAGTTGGGACCCTCAAGCAGAACATTGGGAAAATTGACATTGCTGAAATTACTGCTTTTAACATTAGAATTCTGCCAGCTGATGAGAGCCATTTCCCCTTCCAACCCGCCAACTTTTTTGAGATAGCAGAAGTTAAATCAGCCCATATCTTTGCCTTTCCAACCCCTTCAAAAAGGGGGATCCCTAGATATTTAGATGGGAGGGTTCCTTTCGTCATTCCCAGGACCTTAAAAATGTCTCTCTGTCGCTAGCGGGGGGGGGGGTGTTGAAAAAATATATTTATGATTTTAGCCAGTTCACTTGTTGTCCTGAGGCCATGGTGTACTTGTCCAGTGTTTATTTTCATGATTCTTGCTTCTCTGCAGGTGGCCTCTCCCCCTAGGAATGTGCCATCAGCAAATTGCAAGCAAGAGAGAGCCAACACTCCCTCAGCCACCATGATTCCTTTCCAATTGCCTGAACTTGTTTTTGCAATTGAGTCTTCCTAGAGCCTCTGCCATAATCACAAAGAGGAAAGGGGATATTGGATCTCCTTGGTGGATCCCTTTCCATGTTTCAAAGAATCCCAGTGGGATGCCATTAACAAGGATGGAAAGCCATACCTTGCTGATACATCCCTCTGTCCATTTAATCCATTCCTCAATGAATCCAAACTTTAACATGATCTTGGAGAGAAAGCACCTGTCCACTTCGTCATAAGCTTTTCTAATATCCAATTTGATCATCATCCTATCAATTTTGGTTTTTCTAACCATGTGAATTGCCTCATGAGCAATGATGATCCCTTCATAAATTGATTGGTCAGGGGAAAAGCCGCTTTGTTCTTATGAGATTACTATTTTTAGAGTTGTTTTGAGTCTATTGGCCATGGTTTTGGATATAATTTTGTAGGTAACATTGCAAAGGGCTATTGGCCTGAAATCCCCAAAACTAGAGGAGTCAAGTTTTTTTGGAACCAAGGCAATGAGGGTGTTATTCATATCCTTGAGAATGAATTTTCCTTTTCATGCCTCTTCCACCACTTCCCAAACCTCAGTCCCCACAAGGTCCCATAAGTGTTGGTAGAAAAGGGCAGTGTAACCATCAGGGCTCGGAACCTTGTCCCCCCATTCCAAATAAAGCATTTTTGACTTCCCCCATAGTTGTTGGTCTCAGAAGAAAGGCATTTTGGGCCAGGCTGATGCAGTTTGGAATTGTGTTGATAATTTCCTTTATATCATTACATTGCTGTTGTTCTACACAGAATATTTGTGAGAAATATCTCACTGCCTCCTCTTTGATATCCTGTTCCTTTTCCAGAGTGAGGCCTTGTTGGTTTTTGATAGTATAAATTTTGTTCCCTGCCCTTTTCACCTTTGCTGATTTGTGGAAAAAATTTGTGTTTCGGTCTCCATCCTTAAGCCATAGCTCCCTTGAATTTTGCCTCCAATATATCTCCTCCCTGGCCAGTATTTCTTTATATTTTTTTTTTAAAAGTTTCTCTTGAAGGAATTCTATGTTTGTCATTCCATGAGCGATAATGTGCTCATTTAGAGATTTTAGCTCATCCTCTAATCTGAATTTCTCAGCAAATATATTTTTAAAGCTTTCCCTATTCCAAATTTTTAGATTCTCCTTTAGGAATTGTAGTTTCTTACAAAATATGTAAGCACGGTTTCCAACTCTTCTCAGAGCATTGTTCCATAGTGATTTCACCATATCATCAAACCCTTCTACCTTGAGCCACATTGCTTCGAACTTGAAAGGGCATCTATCCGGGATGGAATCCTCCTAGATTCTCAACCCGATATGGTAATGGTTAGAACCAGAGATTGGAAGTATCTCTGCTCTGCATATCCAGTCTGTTAAAGTCCAATCCCCTTCCAACATGAATCTGTCAAGCTTCTTTGCTATATTGTTGAAGTCCAATTTGCGATTGGTCCAAGTGTAATCTCCACCTTTTAATTCTATTTCCATTAGGTCATTGTCCACCACAAAGTTGTGGAAGTCCATTTGACTTTTTCTAGTCCATCCTTGGCCACCTTTTTTGTCTTCTAGCATAAGGATGGCATTGAAATCACCGCCCAGGACAAAAATCTCATTTGGATTGTCTTTTAGGGCTCTGGAAATATCCTGCCACAAGCTGAACTTAAGAGCAGGGTTGTTGGAGCCATAAATGTTAAGGATGTTAATTGTTTTAAGAAGTTGTTTGGATGCCACCTTTGCCCATATCCATGATTTATGTTTTTGAATAATGGTGATTTTTTCTGCCTCTTCCTTTCCTAAGAGGGCTAGGCCTCCAGACGCACCATCTGCATTCATGAAGAAGCATTTCCATCTTGGGAATTTTGTAGCAAAAAAAGCACAGTCCTCATTTTTAAGTTTGGTTTCTTGTAAGAGCACTAGATTGGGTTTCGCCTGATCAAAACCCCACTTGATCAGATGAACTTTTTCAGAGGCATTGCAGCCCCTGACATTCCAAGATAAGAGTTTCATTGCTCCCAGGAAAGGGCGCTACCCTTTCCCGATCTTAATTTGCGTTAGCCACTAGCATTCGCTGCTCTCTCAAGTCTCATTTTTAAGGTGCTTGCTCCTCTTTTTTTATTTTTTCCATACACTGCTTTGCCCCTTGTTGAGTCCGTTTGTGCTATAGTTCTGACTTCTATGATGTCAAGCTATTCTGAAAGGCCAAGAAAATCATCTGTCAAGGTCATCCTCCTCGTCTCTGCTTTTGTGATTCAAGCTGTTCCCTCCACTATCTCTGGCTCCCTCAAAGGAGTCCCCCATATTTCTAATGGGAGAGATGGGGATATCTTTAAACAGTGTTCCAGAATTATCCATCCATGTGGCGGAAATGTATTCCTTGTCTTCCTCTGTCTCAATAGTAACCCTCTGTCCCAGGGTGTCATCAACATGGAAACCATCTTTCGGGAGAGGTTTTGGGCTCTCGATTGGGTAGTTTGCAATAGTAGGTAGACTCAGAAGGTAGACCGGGCTAGAGATAGGCTCCCCAGTAGTGGGGTGGATGGACCTAGGATTTGAGATGAATTTCTCATTGCATATAAACTGTGCATCCGAAAGAGAGGGTTTTGGGGTTTCTGGCCTTGGCCTCAGCTTTGTGTTGGCAAGAGAGATAATGAGTTCTGGGTTTTCTAGGTCAATCCCATCCAAAATTTTAGGGGCCGAACCATAGGGATCCACTATCTTCTCCAAATGCTGGAGAGGGGAGGTACAAGGAATAACCTCTGTGGTAGGCTCTGAGTGGGAACTCTCTCCCAACTTGGGTATTTGAGTTGTTTCTCTTTTAGCATTCTCATCTACTGTGGATTTTTTAAAATTTTCTGGTTGTTCTCAGTCACCCAGTAACTCTTCCCATATCACATAGAGTCTTTTTCATTTTCCCATCTCTCTAACCACATTAATCTCCTCATCCTCTCGACCCATTTTTTCAATCGGTTGGATCCATATTCCTTTTCTAGACCCGAGTTCTATAGTTTTGGGCAAAGGAGTAGCTTCATTCCATAGAATAAGTATTTTGATGTAAGTTGATAGATCTCTTTTATTTAGGGCCTCTCCCCAATCTAAAAATGTTCCCCATAGATTTCCCACCATTTTTAGGGTTTCCATTGTCCAATATTCTTGAGGGAGGGTTTTAAGATTTATCCATAGGGGGACTTTCTCCAACATGTGCTTGGTTGGATCAAAATTTGGTTCCTAGTCCTTGATGTAAAGTCCATGTCCTTTCATGAAGTGAGGGCCTGAGTTGAGCACTACCATCTTGACTTCCCTGGTAGGGCATGTCACAAGATAAAAGCCATTTGGAAGGGTTTTTATTGTGCAATCTGCGCTAGCATTTCTGAATAACCATGCCTTGATTTTTTCATAAGCTGGCCATGATCCTATCCATTTAAGGAAAAATGCTTTACATCTAAGATATTCTAGATTATCACTGCAGCCTTTGTGTTGAATAATTAAGAATGGAGTAACAGAGAGGGTTTTCAGAGTTTCTGCCTCACCATGCTCCACGTTCTTTTCCAATTTCTTTGGTCGCCAAAGAAGGTGCTCAATATCTTGAATCTGGTAGGAGCCCTCCATTGGATCCCCTTCTCACTGACATTTGGAAAAAAGTGGCCCTTAGTTCGGTTTTTCTCCGGATCCTACCAAGCTCGGTTTTTCTCCAGATCCTGCCAAGCATAGTAGGGTGGTCTTGACCCTTTGAAAAACTAGTTTTGATGTTGATTGAAAGGCCATTGACGCTTCTCCTAGGATCGGTATTTTAAACCTGAATGCCTTTTGAAACCCTGGTTCAAAAAATTTGAACGTTGCCTCCCGCGCTCCATTCTTTTTGGCCCTTAATTTAAGCTAGGGATGTACTCCCTAGGCGGAATGCAAAATTTCATAAGCATATATATTTAATATTTTATAGAATGATCCATTAAATTTGATTGTAAAATAGTACTCAACTAAGATTATAAAATTTCAAGTATTTTATTAAGAGTCTTAGAATGAATTTGCACCTTACATTCTTAGAAGACAATGTTAATGTCTACCTATCTCTTTTGAGTTCATGCACTTTTAATTTGTTCTCTTTGTGGCTTGGAAGCATCATTCAAGGGGAGTTCTTTTTCAATGAACATTCATCAACTACTATGCATAGGTTTGTTGGTTCAATATTTCATTGTCTCTTTATGCCTTTCCACTAAAGAGAAATATATGTATGGATATACGGTTAAATTGGTTGTTCTAAATCATCTACAACTTTACTCATGCATTTGAATCTTGACCTTTAATCTCATATAAAATTTTCCAAGCCCTTTATTGTTGGGATAATGGAAAGGGTGTGTACTGAGAGGGGAGGGGTGAATCAGTACCCTTAAAAACTTTTAATCAATTCTTTGTAACCACTGTTCTGTATTAACCGACTGAGTAGATTGCATACACCAAACATATACTATCAATGCTGAAATGTAAATGCATGTAAAATAAACTATACACATACATGAAATTAAGTACTCAGGACACTAGTATTTTGGTATCGCAGAAAACCCCTGTTAGAAGGTTAAAACTCTGGTAGGAATGAGACCCACACAAATTCACTACTACAGTAAATAAAGTAGCCTGTTAAAGCTTACAAAGAATGATCACTTCTGATGATCGTACCTTGTTAGGAGTAACAATGAGATCGATTAAATATACCTCATGTGAGGATTTTGTAACACAAATTATGTGTGCACTCGGTTAAGAGATTTACAAAAAGGGGTTAAGTCTACTCTGTTAAGAGATTTAGGGGTCTATTACAATTGTTAGAGAGTAATAGAAGTTTGATCTAAAATACATACAATCTCAATTTTAGTAATACAAACCCATTAAGTACATTGAGAACATATCACCTCAATGTGAATGATAATACCTTCTACTTTGTTTTGCTTGGTAGCCTCGCTTCTGTTCTAAAAATTGATTTATGCAATGTAGTCTCTGTCCTTGAAATCCCTTGTCTGATCTCTGATGTCTGTAGTATGGCGACTACTTGATCATTTCTTGATCAACATACATTAAATTTTTTACATCTATACATTTATATATCAAACTTTATGACCTAATTAGGGTTTCACAATTACATCCCTACCCCAAGATCAACGGTGTAAATTGTTTCACAATTACATCCCTACCCCAAGATCAACGGTGTACATAATTTACCTTGATCATCTAACATAGGAGACATAAAAAATTAATGTTGTACATTCATAATTAATGCTCTCCTCGATCGTGTAAACCCTTATCTAGGTTGGAAAAAAATTTGTTACATTTAAAAATGTGCCATAAAAAACTTTTATGTGGCCTCTAGTCCACTCAGTTATTTCTATCTTTTGGTGCTCGGTGTAGTCTGTGTATCTCGGTTATACTGCTTATTCAGTTTATACTATGTAGCTCGTTGTTGTCTACTGCTCGATGTAGTGTATCATCTCAGTATAGACCTTATGGCAAGACATATTGTCAATTAGTGTCAAAACACTCAAGACATTCTGAGTTGACCTGAGTGACAGTATGACTCGAGTAAAGATGTGGACCCGAGTGATAGTTATGAGGCTGACATAGTATATATTGTTATATATTATTTTGTAATTGCAAGCCGAATTTTAGTGTCATATATTTTCATATGATATATATGTAAGATAACTTGTTTTATCAAGTAAGTAGCAAATTTTGTAAGATGAATATATGTGCAGAAGACATGCGAAAAATAGATTAACTAAGTGCAAAAGCATTTTGGACAGCAGAGACTTATCTATCAGTATCAGGTGATCAATTACATTCAAAGGATCATTATCAACAATTACAGTTGCACGGAGCAGATCAACAACTGATTCATTCTCACCAGTGGATCAACAAAATCCTTTAACAAGGTGGACCTAACAGTCCTTTCTCTAAATCTATTAACAGAGTTGCACTATATTTTGTATTGTAATAAATCCTTTAACAAGGTGGACCTAACAAGTCCTTTGTATTCTCCTAACATGGCAGACCATCAAAAGTGGTCGTTGTAAGCTTTAACCAACTAAATTTATATTGCAGTAGTAAATCTTGTGGCTATCATCCCCACCCCAGTTTTAATTTCTTTGGAAGGTTTCTGGGTAACCAAATAATGTGTTATATTTACTTTCATTTCTATGTATATTATCATTCAAGTTAATTATGGATTAAGTTTTAGTGGTTCCTGATTCACCCCCCCTCTCACTCACTGGGCACATTATATATTTCCAACAATTGGTATCAGAGCTCTGGTTCTCTTATCAGAAGTCTGAGAGCTTGAGAAAAGATCAGAAAGGATGGAAACCTATAGATTGGAGAAAGCTATTGAGAATGAGAAGATATATCTCAATGTAGCCATGGATCAGGTTAAGAAACTCAAGTTAAGAAACTAAAGGAGCAATTCTCTCTCTCTCTCTCTCTCTCTAAAATGAAGAAAAGAACAAGAAGTACAGATGAATGACAAGAACTATATAGAAGAAAGTATTGAAGAAATATGCAAAGATAGAAGCTCATAAGAAGTTGATGTAGCCATTGAAGACCTACTTGCAAAGAATCTCAATTTACATGAAGAAATAAGAAAAATGAAAAGAGAACAAGAAATCCATTCAATCAGGATATGTGAAGTCATAGAACATAAGGACAAAGCAGAACATGATAAGAAAATAGCACAAGAAGACAAAAGATTGATGAGTACAAGGCTAGAAGAAAAAGATAATGAAATCCATCACCTGTCTATTCAACAAACTGATTTGGTAAATCAACTCAATAATGCAAAACAAGAAGTTATCAATTTGAGGACAGAAAATGACAGACTGCAGACTGAACTCAATACTGAAAAATAAGCAAATGAAAATATAGCTATTTCACAAACAAGCATAGATAAGACAAAAAAATTTACACATCATGGTCAGACTGGATTAGGTTATACTGAACAAGGTGAAATCTCTCAACAAGGAGCAAAGAGGAACAACAAGCCTTCATGCAATCATTGTGGCAAGTTAGGACACACATCAAATAAATGTTGGAGCAATGGAAAGTCAAGATTCAATGAAAAATGTTATAGTTGCAACAAACATGGACGTAGAGCAAGTGAATGCAAAGAGAATAATAAGTTTGAAAGGAAATGATACAAGTGTAACAAACAAGGTCACAAATCCTCTAAGTGTAGAACAAAGAACTGGAATCCTGCTGAACAATTGGCTAAAGAAATTTTTGGTTGGGATTACAACACATGGTACAAATGTTGTCATTATGGTGAATATGGGCACATTGGTGCAAAATGTGTAAAGACTCATTTCAGAAAAATAGATCCTACCAAGAGATGCTATGTATGCAACCAACTCAGACATCTAAGAAGAAACTGTATGAATAGAGAAAAGGTTGATACTAGCTTTGAGAATGGGAAAGCTAAAGTCTCTGAAATCAGAACACAGATGATAAAGCAATGGTTAAGAAAGTCTCCTGACAATTTAGACCAAAACAATGAAGGATCTACTAACACCCAGAACAACGAATTGGGTGGATCTACCATTACAAAATAAATTCAAAGAGATGACTAGAACTGTGCAATTCAAGATGAAATACATTAGTTACAAGTCTAAAATTAAATATTTTAATTAGATAAAAATGAGCAAACCTTAGGAAATATTGAAATAATTGAATAATTTAATTAATTACAATTTGATCAAGGAAATTGATTTGAATTGAAAATATTGCAAAGCATTGATTCAAGAAATTAATAAATTGATAAAATGATAAATGGGGCCCAAAGTCTAGGCGACCATTTTAGGGTGCATACAGATCTACCATTACAGAATAAATTCAAAGAGATGACTAGAACTATGCAATTCAAGATGAAATACATTATTTCCAGATGAGATAGCAGTCCAAATCTGCATATTGATGCATATAAGACATATCATAAGTCTACCCGAGTCAAATTACAAGTTACACCCGAGCCACTCTGGCTTACCCGAGCTGAGTCAGGCCATATTGGTAATTGTGAAGAATAGCTACACACGATATTTTGAGTAAATCTTGGTTACTCTTGAGCTACGCCGACTACTTTGTATGAAGCATTTGATGCATTATGTGAGGACAAAAAATTGAAGCCCGAGAAAAAACACATTGAGACCAAGGGTTTAACGCACATAATGCATATGCCCTAGAACTTCCAAGTGAAATGGGTTAGGTATGTTCTCAGTCATGTTCATAAAATGCAAATATGGTTGGATAAACCAGTAGAGATTACAAAGCAAATGATACACCGTACCATTGGATTTCCCATGCTTGACAAACCTAAGGCCACCAAAGCCCTAAACAAGGATGATTTGGGAAAAGTGACTCTTGCCGAGTGGGACAGAATAGGAATGAGAATGAATGGAGTAACTGATAATGAATTAAATTTTGGCATCCATGTAATTGCTCACAAAATATACAGCTCTAGCTGACCCAACAGTGTTCCATGTGAAGCTGTTGACCTAGCCTACAAAGTTATAAAGAATAATTTGGTATTTGACCTTGCAGAACTTCAACTCATCCAATTAGGCAAGAATATGGAGAGCATTCGGGTATCAAAGACTAATTCTTGTAAGTTTGGATCACTCTTGATCTGTATACTATTTTATGTTGAAAATTTATTTCCTTCTAAGGGTAAAGTAGTATGGAAGAAGGATAGGCCAGTCATGTACCAGATCAATGACTATATAGCAGAATTAGGAGATAATTTTGATAGTATCATGGATGTGTACTTTGAAAACTTCAAACAAAGAATGCAGAGTAGATATAGAATCCCCAAGAAACTAGTTGAGGACTATAAAGATGATATCTATTTCCTAGTCGACTGTGACAAAGTCTATATTCAAGCAGTGAGACCTAGGACTACATGGGTGAAACCTCTCTCCTATGAGGTCAATATAGATGATACTAAGAAAATCATAGAAGCTCTTGCTAATGAACCTATTAATCCAAAGGCGCCTTAATTTGGAACATATGAGGAAGAAAAAGATAAGATTTCCATAGAAATTGAAATCCCTAAGATATTGAAAAGAGGAGAGAAAAGGCTTAACAAATTATAGAAAAAAGTATGGCAAGACCTTGGACTCCCCTGCCACCACTGAAGAGGAAAATGTTGAAACAAAGGATATCCAATCAGAGAAAGAAATTGAAGTTGAACCTCCTCCTCAGAAGAGGAAGGTAGCACCTAAACAGAAAAAGGCCGCTACCCATGTTCTCACACAGAGAAAATCCAAGAGAAAACTTAATTTGGGTAAAAATAGTGATGATGAAGAAAAACAAGATGATACTCTAGTTTTCAAGAAACCACCACCTTCACTTGAGCAGAAGATTAAGGCACTTATCGAAGGTAGAGAAATGAGATCTGTAAAATCACTTAACTACTCTTCTCGATTAGAAGAAGAAAAGAAGAAAATTGAAGAAGCAATTGTTGAGAAGATGGCTTATATGAATGAATATTTATACAAGGCAGCCTGTATCCTCTGGTCAAATGCAGTAGGAATGGAAAATGATATAAGGGAAGAGACACTTAAGAAAGTTATGCCTGCAATGAAGAGCAAAGAAATCAAGGAAACTCTAAGAAAGTATGAAAACAATCATACACCCAGATTCAGAATATTTTAGATTCTAAACAAGAACATTGAAGATGTAGTGAAGCGAGCCACATTAGTGTGGAAAACAATCTTTGAGCAGAAAGTTGATGATGATAAAATAGAGATTCCGAGTATAGATCAGGAAGATAATACTCTATCCGAGGTACAAACTATTGAAGAGTCAGATACTGAATAGATAGCAGTTGAGGTAATGACATCATTGCCCCAATCTCCAAGTTAGAACATCATACCTCTGAGCAAGGACAAGACTGAAGAACCATCAAACCAAGTAGCAACTGAGCAACATGCCCCAATCAATACTGAGACAAGCATGCCCAAGTCACAGAAGGATAAGGTAAATGTCTCTATTGCCAGTATTGATTCATCAGTTCACATTAGTCCAACAATTGGTACACCATCATCTGATGCAATAAAGTTCAATGATCTAGTGGGAATAAACAGTGATAGCAAAGTTGAGGAAAGTAAAAGCAAGGAACTTATTCCTTCCCCGAGTCCCAAGGTAAAGGGAAAAGAAAAGTTAATAAGCACTGGTGATATTGATCTTGATGAAGAGATTGTCATTCCAAACTGGGATCAATCTAATCTTTCTAAAGAGAAAATGGAAATTTTGGGTGTGCTATGGACAAAAAGAGCTACACAAAAAAAGCTCAGAAGGGAAAGAAAGAGGAATAAGGTACTCACAAACATCAAAAGAATATTTGTTGATACTTTACAGATTGAGGTCAATGAAACTAAAACAATATTGGATCAACTTGTTGACATTGTCCAAAAGTTCAATATGGACATAAATGGTCAAGAGAAGCTACAAGAGAAGGTAGAGAAGAAATTTGAGAACAAGGTTCTTGAAAACATTACAATTGATCAGGTGCAACTAACAAATACCATCAACACTCTTGAAACCACTGTATCCAATGAGGTATAATTATTTGTAAAGTTGAGTGACTCCTCCAAATTCACCACTCCAATCAAAGATAAGTTAGAAAAGGTTGACAGTGACATGAAGGAAAGTGCAAAGCTATTAGCAGCAGACCCGAGCACCAGTTCAGCTCATTTCTTAAAAATCAAGTATCTAACAGGTCTTCAGGCTGAATTATTGAAAGAAGAAGAAAGAACTAGAGAGTCCCTCACAGACATAAAAATCTAGCTCCTACCCCACATGGAGACCATGCAAAAATGTATTGCACATGCCAAGACACTCATACATGACAACAACTTCTCTGTTTCTGAAACTATGGTGGAGTTGTCTGGAGAACTTCAAATTGAATTGTATATATTGAAGATACTACAGGAGAATTGGGAAAAAACTTTGTCTCAAATTCTAAAGGTACATAGTGACCTCCTATCCTACTTTGGAATCACTATGTAAATAATATCTTGGCATTTTATCAAAAACAAGGGGGAAAAGGATATCATTGTATATTGTATAGAAAAGCATATCATTGTATAGTATACATAGTGTTTAGTATATATATATTATGGAGAAAATATACTTTACAAAATAGTTTTGAAAAATAAAAAAATAGAACAAGTCAGACTCGAGCAGAAGAACAAAGTCAAAATCCAAGCAGTTAGTAAGGGGGAGGTTTTGACTTAAAAATTGTAGAAATCAATGATAAAGTATTTTTGTCACTAATACCAAAGGGGGAGATTGTAGACCTTATGGAAAGACATATTGTCAATTAGTGTCAAAAAAATTAAGACATTCTGAGTCGACCCGAGTGACAGTTATGAGGCCGACACAGTATATATTGTTATATACTATTTTGTAATTGCATGTCAAATTTTAGTGTTGTATATTTGCATATCATATATATGTAAGACAACTTGTTTTATCAAGTATGTAGCAACTTTTGTAAGATGAATATATGTGCAGAAGACATGCGAAAATAGATTAACTAAGTGCAGAAGCATTTTGGACAATAGCGACTTATCTATCACTATCAGGTGATCAGTTACATTCAAAGGATCATTATCAGCAATTACAGTTGCACAGAGAAGATCAAAAACTAATTCATTCTCATTGGTGGATCAGAAAAATCCTTTAACAAGGTGGACCTAACATTCCTTTCTCTAAATATCTTAACAGAGTTGCACTACATTTTGTATTGTAATAAATCCTTTAACAAGGTGGACCTAACAAGTCCTTTGTATGCTCCTAATAGGGAAGACCATCAGAAGTGGTCGTTGTAAGCTTTAACCGATTAAATTTATATTGCAGTACTAAATATTGTGGGTATCATCCCCACCCCAGTTTTAATTTCTTTGGAAGGTTTCTAGGTAACCAAATAATGTGTTATGAGTTATGTGTTCTTTACTTTCAGTTCTATGCACGTTATCATTAAAGGTAATTGTGGATTAAGTTTTATTGGTTCCTTATTCACCCCCCCTCTTAGTCATTGGGAACACTATATTTTGAACACTCGGGTATCACTGTACTTGATTAACCTTGAGCATGATTAGTGCTCTCAGTTAGCTCTATACTTTGGTGAATATACCAACTGTTCTATTTGTGACTCTGTTACCGATTGTCCATGTTGAGTGCTTGAATACTAATGACAACTTCAGTGCTCAATTGGATTAACATTCTCCCCCATTGGTATTAGTATCAAAAAATTATTGATATACATAATATACATGATGAATCACCCTTTTTACATGCTTGGTATATGTATATGAACTCATCCCGATGATAATATCCCCCTTTACTATACTTATATACATATATTTCTCCATTTTTTGAAATTAATGACAAAAGGAGTATAACTTACAATTTGTCAAAAATGGTAGGATGGGCATTCTTAAGAATTTCCAGTAGCTTCTTCCATTCCTCTTTTAAATGATCGAGGGTTAATTGTTCTAGGTTGATCTGAGCATGCATATCATATATGCTATCAGTTACTGACAATTATGGGGTGGCAACTAAACTCTTTTCCAATGTCACATATTTTTGCATCATTACCAAATGCAGTAGTAACATTGCCTCTAGATCAGTTACTTATTCTCTGATTTTCTCTTCTTCTTTCTTTAAGTCTAGTCTCAACCG
This sequence comes from Thuja plicata, assembly GCA_018584345.1. Taxonomy (NCBI): domain Eukaryota; kingdom Viridiplantae; phylum Streptophyta; class Pinopsida; order Cupressales; family Cupressaceae; genus Thuja; species Thuja plicata. The sequence goes on from MU226082.1 coordinate 1,211,915, forward strand.
CTTGGTTTGGAGAGCTTTGTTGTAATGCATCTGCAATGCATGTTGCTCGGTTGATAGAATGTTTGCACTATTCTTAAGATCTTGATCTATTTTCTTTATATTTTCACTAATTTCGGTAGTAAAGTGATCTAGAGTGCATAACTGTTGTAGAATTATGATGGCTTCAGATATGATAGTTTCTATTCCATTCAAAAATTTAGACAGAGTTACCTTATTAACTGCCACTACCTAGCTAATCTTCTCTGTGACTTTGTACTGTATCTTCTTCTGTGCACTTTCTTCCAATTTTTTCTCGGCATCAACATCAGGTTTGTTAATAGCCTCGGTAAGTAGTGCAAGTTGATCAATGATGGGGGTCATTTCATTGATAGCTAAGTCAGGAAAAAATTGCTATAGGATCTCCTTGGCAGCTTCTAATACTTGTGCTTTCTTGTGTTCTTGCCTTAATTTGTTTTGTGCTACTTTCCTAGTGCATAATTCACCATATTTCTTCAATATTTTTGGATCAAGTGTTCTTGGATCCCATGCTACAATATCTATGATTTCATCTAAGGTTACTACATCTTTTCTTCCTTTCTTCTTTTTCTTTTTCTTTCCTTGAACACTGGATGAAGGAGATAAAGTTAATATTAATTGAGCCTTGCGCTCAGGTTTAGGCTTTGCTAGCTCGGTACTTGGTGTGATGACTTGGTGAGGTGTCTCAGTAAGTGAATTGGTATCTATAGTAGAAGTATCTACTATATTATCTATGTTATCTATATTACCTTTACCTTTTGTTTCTAGATCAGTGATATCTTTTTGTGCATCACCTTGGGTAGTTCCACCACTATGCTCGGTCTGTGTACCTTGCTTATCACCCTTATCTTTAGTTGTATTTGTAGCCTGCTCTAGTGTCTTTTTCTGTGCTTCCATTTCAATCTCAATTGATTTTACCAACATAGGTAGCTGGCCGAGTAGATTAGCTCGGGAGACCTTTGTTGTGTCTTGTTCATTCATGGTCTCAGTTGCTCCGACTATCTCATCTTCCTTAGCTTTATCATCAGGATCACCTTCACTGATGTCATTTACTGCGATCTCTGGATGACTCATGTTAGTTAATAGTTGTGGAATTCCATCTAATACATTGTCAACATCTGCATCATCAACATCTATGGGCTCTGTTCTTGGTCGATCTTCCTCGGTGTCGACTTTGGATGCAATGTCTATCTCTTCCTTGGTATCTCTGATTTCCTTCGATGGGTTCAACAATTTATTCCATATTTGTGTGCTCTCAATATCTACTTCCTTTAGTTTTCCTTGTATAATACTCAGTGCTAGTGATTTCTTGGGAAATTATTTGGCATACTACTTCATTATATCATTTATCTGCTCAACTATGTAATCATGTTTAATAAGAGTGAGAGATGCTTCTCTCATATGTTTCTCAGCTTAAAGTGCATATGTTTTATCTTGCTGATATCTTATCATATAGATCAGAAGGTAGGTAGATAGAAAATTCAACTGGAACTTGTTTAAATTTGATCATCATACCTATAATTGCTTCTTTGAGTTTTTCCTTGTTCTCAGCAGTCAGATCAAAATATGCATGTATCTTTGGATGTACTAATTGTCTGGTTGTAATGATTGCTTCTGCAATTTCATCAATAGTCTGAGATAGCTTATTCTGTACAACCTTGAATTGATCTGGATTTTTGTTAGAATCATCCTTGTCATCTTTTTTCCTTACATATCTATTTCTTTGCCTTGGTGTAGGATTATTGGTAGTACCCTTCCATTTTCTTGTTTGGTAAGTGAGCTTCGGTGAGGGTCTTGTAATTTTTCCTACACCTTTCTTCAAAGGTGGTGAATCCATAGTCATTGATTGTGATCTGGTCTGTGATGGAGACTCAGTCTTTATGCTTTTTCCCTTTTTGGCCTTGTGTGCTTAAAAATGTGTCACACTTCTATGAGTCATTCCATTCAAGGTTTCTCAAGAATGAGGCCTCAAATATCGACTCATAGCTCTCTATTCATGGAGTGAAAAGGTTTGTAATGGAGGCCCTCAGATTGACCTAGTTAGTGCCCATGCAAGTACACCATGAAATGAGAGATTCAATGCATGAAAATGACAACTATTCTATATGATTGCAATGCATAAAAGGAAATTAATCTATATGATAGCAATGCATGATTAATCTATAAAAGGAAATATGCAAGCTTAATCTATGGAAGAAAATATGAATTTAATCTACATGAATATCCATGTATGCAAGAAGAAGACAAGAAGAGAGAAGTTGCAATATCCAAGCCAAAGTGCTCAAATTCTCCTCCAAAATTGCTCTCCAAACCTACAACATAACAATACCTAAAAATTCTATATATGAGAATGAGAAGGAGAGGTTTCCTTATATAGGAAAGTGAACGGTTGAGATTAAGAGGCAAAAATAAATAAGCAATGGTGGAGATTAAATCTTGGTTGATCCATGTGCTCATTTAAAAAACAAAAAGCCCACCACTTAGAAAGATGTGAAGAAAAAGAGATTTTTATTTAATTTATTTCTTTTTTCATCAAATAAAGTGCTTTAAGTGGGGATTTTTATTTATTTAATTAAAAGAGGGGTTTTCTTTTAATTAAATAAATTAGAAGAATTTTATTTAATTAAATGGGAGGAATTTAATTTAGTTAAATAAGATAAATTTTATTTAATTAAAAGGGAGATTAAAACTTTTAATTAAATAAAAATGATCAAATCTTAGGAAATATTGAAATAATTGAATTAATTACGATTTGATCAAGGAAATTGATTTGAATAAAATGTTGCAAAACATTGATTCATGAATTTGATAAAATGATAAAATGATAAATGGGGCCCATAGTCTAGGCGACGATTTTAGGGTGCATACATTTGCCCCTCTTTGACTAATGTGTGATCATTCTGGGAACACATCTAGTTAAAGAATGCAGTTGAAGTGTGAGATCGATTTGAGATCACAAAACAACACAGACATCAACACCGTTGTAAATAAGTAATTGACATCAGAACAAAGATAAGCTGATTGCAAAAAGACAAGGTCAACACTGTTGTAAATAAGTAATTGACATGTCCGAGACAAGAATCTCAAGAAAGGTTGCCCCAAGCGAAACAAATGATAGGATTGATAAAGCTGAATCAAGGATTGAAGTTTGATAGGTACTGCCCCCTCGTGATCGAAATTGAAATGAGATAGAGGAGAAACAACAAATCGATAAATTTGATCAAATCAAACTAAAGATAAGGTTCTTGATCTAAGATGAAAGATATAAGGATCAAAGAACCAAGGTAGATCATCAAGCATGAAATATTATGCCCCAAGGTTGAATTAGAAGAAAAGAAGTGGGGTGAAAGAGAATGGAAGATAGAAGTTTGGAAGAGGTGGAAAGAAATGGAGAGAAGAAAGAGGATTTGCCTTAAGCAAGAGAATGCCCCAAAACCATTCAACTGTTTAAGATAGAAAATTTTGATTGAGATCACAAAAGAAGATAAGGAAATGAAGATCAAAACATGACCACAGTTGATTAAACATCAGCAACAAAGATGGAGGAAACCCTCTCAAAATCATAATGCAGCCTAAAATGCAAACTAACATGATGTCTAACAATGCAAGCTACATGAAAATGCAAAGGTGTACTTGCAATAGAGCAACTGTAACATAGGACTTTGTGTTCATCATTCTTTAGATAATGTTAAGGAGCTTATTTTCATCATTGGGCCATTATTAACGAACATCAAAAAATAACAAAATCATCACTAGTCACAAGTGCAACTATGAAGATATGAATGTGATTTATATTAGATTGGAATGAGGAAAGATTCTAACATAAGCATCAAAGACATAAAGGTCAAGATGACTATGATGTTAGCTTACCCAATTTAAAATAGCAAAACCATGCTCACATCAAGGCGTAGAGGCCACAATGAACAACAAAATGGTTGTGCAAAACCAGTGAAGTATAAAGTAGGAAGCAAATAAAACATGCCCCATGCCCCAAGTCCTCTAGCTATGCATCACGGAGAGACTTATGAGACAAGGACACTCAACAAAAATCACTAACAACCAACACGCAAGGAAAAGATCATGACATAGCTCAAACATTAAGTGTTGTGTTTAAAAATTTAAGTGTGTTAACTAATATTGAGTTTCAAGGATAAGGATCGAATGCTTGAAAGCAGGTAAGACCACATGACAAAATAGGGTAAGACCAAACTAAGAAGTGTTGAAAAACACTCGATGTGAGGGGTTGTATTGAAAAATACAGTTGGGGTGGTGTTGAAAAACACCATTTGTGAGATGTCCGAAAGACTAACGCATCCAAGAGACCAAAGCTAACATAGTTATGCCCCCTAGACAAAGACAAAGACCAATTTCAGACCAAGGAAACAAGGGCAAGGCATGATGGAGAAAGGCTAAGTGTCAAGGACACATGCTAAGAAACAGGGGTGCAAAGGCCTCAAGTAGCGCCCGTTTCTAGGTTTTCACCACTTGGATTTTTTTACAATTTTCTCTTTCATTTTTTCATTTTTTTCTTCTTTTTTTTTAGGACTTTTTATAATTTTTTATAATTTTTGCTAACAAGGCGCCTATTTCTAGGTCTTCACCAAGGCACTTTTTCTATTTTTTTTGAATTTTTGAATTTTTTTGATTTTTTTGTATTTTTGGAATATGTAATTTTTTTGGAGATACATCAAAGCGCCTGTTGCTAGGTTTTCACTAAGATGATCATTTTTTCAGGACATTTTCCAATTTTTAGAATTTTTGACAATATATCATTTTTTTTGAATTTTTTCAAGATCAATAATTATGTACAAAGGATGCCCCTAGATAGGATGAGCATCATGGATAGAACTTCTTTAAGTGCAAGAAATTGATAGGCTCAGGGAGATGCTCTCCCTTTTCTGTAGACAATAAATAAGTACCTATCCCAAAAGCTGCTGTAGTGATATAAGGTCCAAGCCAATTAGGTTCAAATTTGCCCTTTTGATCTCTATGCTGTTGATTCTTAGGATTTTCACGTAGGAAAAGATCTCCCACTTGGAATTCTCTAGGGAGAACCTTTTTGTTAAAGGTTTTGGACATGTGCTTTTGATAAACCCTCATATGGTCAAATGATGCTTGACATTTTTCATCTAGAAGTTCTAACTCTTGAAGTCTCATGGCACGGTAGTCTTCATCTGTAACTAGACCTTTGAGGGAAACTCTAAGTGAAGGAATCTCAACCTCCAAAGGTAACATTGCTTCAGTGCCATATGAAAGGGCAAAAGGAGTAGCCCCAGTAGGAGTACAAATACTCATTCTATAGGCCCACAAAGCCAGATTTATCTATAAGTGCCAATCTCTACCATTCTTACAAACTGTTCTATGTAATATTTTAAGAATGGTTTTGTTTGATGCCTCTGCTTGACCATTTCCTTGCGGGAAGTAAATGGAGGACCAATGTTGCTTAATCTTGAATTTTTTACAGAAATGTTTAAGTTCTTTATTTTTGAACTGGCCTTCGTTGTCAGTGATAATCTTGAAAGGCACTCCATATCGAAAGATGATATGGTTCATAATGAATAGAGAGACTGTCTTGCCCGAGGCAATAGAAAGTGGTACAAATTATACCCATTTAGTGAAGTAATTAGTAATAGTGATGATAAATTTGTGTCCACCTGATGATTTGGGATGAATCTATCCAACAAGATCAAAGGCCCATCACTAAAATGACCAATGAGATATAGAAGGAATGAGCTCCCTACCTGGAGCATGTATCAGGTTACCATGTTTTTGACACTTTTCACATGACTTTGCAAAAGCTACTACATCAATCTGCATCGTAGGCCAATAGTACCCTACCCTAAGCAACCTTCGGGACATGGCAAGACCATTGGAATGTCCCCCACAGATGCCCTCATGGATTTCAACTAATGCTTGATCAGATTCTTCCTTTTCTAAGCATCTAAGAATATTCCATCTAGAACCCTCCTATACAAATCACTAGCGATAAGGGAATGGCAAGAAGAATTTTAGGTAAGGTTTCTGTATTCAGATCGATTAAAGGTTTCAGGAATAATGCCATCATGGAGGTATGAGTAAATGGAACCATAATGGGATGACTCACGACCAACAAGGGTACAAATGACATGGCTTTCTTGGGAATCATAGATAGGGTGATGTAGCTCTTCCACTAGGAATTCAAATATGGATTCATGTTTCTTACCCGAAGGAGTGAAGCAAGTGTAGCCATAGCATCAACTGCTTTGTTTTCTTCTCTAGGGATTTCTTGAAATGTGACAAATGTGAAGTATCATTTCAAGGAATCAACCATTTTCTTGTAAGGTACCATTTTCTCATGTTTTGTTTGATATTCATCATTAACTTGGTTGATTATCAGCTGTGAATCCCCATATCTGTGTAACTCTATGACTCTCCATTCTATGGCCATCTTAAGTCCATTTGTTAAAGCTTCATACTCAACAATGTTGTTTGTACATGGGAACAATAATTTGTAAGACTTAGGGATTGTGTACCCATGAGGAGAAACAAATAACACACCAGCTCCTGAACCGTTTTTCAAAAAAGATCCATCAAAGAACATCTTCCATGTTCTTTCAGTCATATACATGAGGTGTTCATTTGGGAAGTCAACTTGAATAGGTGCATTATCTTGTATTGGGAAATCAGCCAATTGATCTACTATGGCT
>MU226082.1:1218802-1230780 GCA_018584345.1 Thuja plicata
GTGTATAGTGTGCGCAAGCATGTAATGTCACAACTTTTGGGAAGCAAACACAACTGCAAGGCAAGCTTTCTCAATGCTAGTGTAGTTAACCTCATATGAAACAAGAGTACGACTAATGTAGTATATTTCTCTTTCTTTCCCATTTTCATCAAGTTGAGCTAGAAATGCCCCCAAGGAATATTCTATCACTGAAATGTATAAAATAAGTGGTTTCCCTGGGATCAGAGGCATTAAAATAGGAGGATTCGCCAAGTACTTCTTGATATGATCTATGCTCTTTTGAAAATCCTCATTCCAAACACATTTGACTCCTTTGTGTGAGTTCTTGTTGAAGGGTTGAGCTCTATCTACCAATTGTGAAATAAATCTCCTTATAGATTGAGGGTGCCCTTGAAGACTCCTCATTTGATTAATGTTTCAAGGAGGTGGCATATCTATGATTGCTCATACTTTTTCAGGGTCAACCTCTATTCCTTTTGCTGAAATGATGAAGCCAAGTAGTTTTCTAGAGGTGACTCCAAATGCACACTTTTTAGGATTTAACCTTAGTTGAAATTGTTCCATGCGATCTAGAACGACTTCTAAATCATCTAAGTGTGCATCTTTTTGTTTAGACTTGGCCAAGGTGTCATCCACAAAATCTTCCATATTTTTATGCATCATGTCATGAAAAATGATTGTCATAGCTCATTGATAGGTGGCTCCTATATTTTTTAATCCAAAAGGCATAACATTCCAACAATAGGTACCCCATGCACAAGTGAATGCAGTCTTTTCTTGATCTTCAAGAGCTATCTTAATCTGATTGTACCTGGAAAAACCATCCATCAAGGAATAAATCTCATAACCCGCAGTCATATCCACTATCATATCTATATTAGGGAGTGGAAAGTCATCCTTTGGGCATTCTCTATTGAGATCTCTAAAATCTGTTCAGACTCGGATGGATTTGTCATGTTTGGAAATCGGTACAATGTTTGATGTCCATTCAGCATAGGCAATAGCTCTTATGAATTTTGCACCAAGGATTTTCTCTAATTCTACTTTGACTAGAAGACCTATGTGAGGATGCATCTTTGTCAATTTTTGTTTAACTGGTTTGACATTTGGAGCTATAGATAAGTGATGCATGATAAGATTTATGTCCAATCCTGGCATATCTGAATAAGTCCATGCAAAATTAATCTTCTTTTTCTATAAGAACTTAGTGTAAGATTATTTTTCTTGAGGTGACAAGGACTCAGCCAAGTGCACTATTTGTGGAGCCTCATCTGTACCCAAATTGACTGCTTGTGTTGGTTCAATAAGCACTAAATATCTATCTTGAAAATATCTGGGGAGACGATTAAGTACCTCATCCTTAGGCACCTCAGAGAGGTTTTCACCCTTGGATACGTCATTTATTTTTACTTTTTTTGGTTCTGACACTGCCACATAGTGGTTTTTGCCATCAGAACGCCTATTCTCTTGATTTTGTTTTCTTTTTATCTTGTGTCTAAGGTACTTGATGTCTGGCTCTATCATGCTGGTAGCCGGTTCACTGGTGGATGAGACCACGAGTTCAATGGCATTTAGGTAACATGCTATCTCATAATCATTTTGGAATGTTAAAAGATCAGGTTCTTGATAACGTTGGGACCAATCAATGAGGTTGAGATGAACAAGAGGTAAGTCAACAACTGGTTCAAGGTTATAAATGTGAATGATATTATCACTGGTGACCGAAGAGTTAGAGTTCGTCAAGTACCCTTCTAAGCTACCCAAATCAGGATTCGTCCTAACAAGCGAAGAATCGTTCACTACGACAACACGTGGGCTTGAATCCTCTAATCCTACACATGAATCATTGGCTATCTTGGATTAAGAACTATAAGTGTAGATAACATCAATATCTGTATCAACTATAGAAGGCTCTGAAAAAGAGTCCCATTCATACTCACATGAACTTGTATCTGAACTGCGACTAGGATGCTTACACCATGAAGGTTTGGGACCAAAAATGTGTGCATAAAAATGTGTCACACTTCTATGAGTCATTCCATTCAAGGTTGCTCAAGAATGAGGCCTCAAATATTGAATCATATCTCTCTAGTCATGGAGTGCAAAGGTTTGTAATGGAGGCCCTCAGATTGACCTAGTTGTGCCCATGCAAGTACACCATGAAATAAGAAATTCAATGCATGAAAATGACAACTATTCTATATGATTGCAATGCATAAAAGGAAATTAATCTATATGATAACAATGCATGACTAATCTATAAAAGTAAATATGCAAGCTTAATCTATGGAAGAAAATATGAATTTAATCTACATGAATATCCATGGATGCAAGAAGAATACAAGAAGAGAGAAGTTGCAATATCCAAGCCAAAGTGCTCAAATTCTCCTCCAAAATTGTTCTCCAAACCTGCAACATAACAATACCTAAAAATTCTATATATGAGAATGAGAAGGAGAGGTTTCCTTATATAGGAAAGTGAATGGTCGAGATTAAGAGGCAAAAATAAATAAGCAATGGTGGAGATTAAATCTTGGTTGATCCATGTGCTCATTTAAACAGCAAAAATCCCACCACTTAGAAAGATGTGAAGAAAAAGGGATTTTTATTTATTTAATTAAAAGAGGGGTTTTCTTTTAATTAAATAAATTAGAAGAATTTTATTTAATTAAATGGGAGGAATTTAATTAAATTAAATAAGATGAATTTTATTTAATTAAAAGGGAGATTAAATCTTTTAATTAAATAAAAATAATGAAATCTTAGGAAATATTGAAATAATTGAATTAATTACGATTTGATCAAGGAAATTGATTTAAATAAAATGTTGCAAAGCATTAATTTAGGAATTTGATAAAATGATAAAATGATAAATGGGGCCCATAGTCTAGGCGACCATTTTAGGGTGCATACAAGCCTTAGGTGCCTTATCTTGTGTTTCATCTGAATCAGTGGCATCAACATCATGTTCGGGTTCATCATCTTGACCGACTGAAGTTTGATCCTCGGTTTCATCAACAAACTTGTCTAATTCTTCATCTGTGATTGCAAATTTTCTCTTCAAAGTCTTCACAATTTTTGTCTTTTTCCCGCTCATCTTTTGAAATTGTAGACCATTAGTGATGTGGGTTTGGGCTTCATCAAATGTTCCAAATATCATGATATATTTTTAAATAGACCCATTCAACAAATTTTCAATAGCTTCAGATGCAATATCAATATCTAACTCATAATCTAACGGAGGAAGCCATGCTTTCCTCGGTTGAGCTGCCTTGATTAGAGTTGTATCAGTGTCTACTATAAAAAATATTTCATCTTTGTATTTGTCTACTAATTACTGATGAATTCTAGATCTCGTTTCCATTCTTTCTTTAAACTTAGCAAAATATTCATTCATAACTAGCACAAAATTCTTTCCTAGACTTGTAATGAAATTATTGATTTGCATAGTAACTAGTCAGTTTGACTTCCATTTCACTTTACCGACAGATGGAAAGAAGTTCTATAAGTAGAAAAATGTACATAGTATTAGGGAACCAAAATTACATGTATTTGATCTTGTTGATCAGATGGTCTTCATGGTTTCTTCAAATTGCCTTTGTAACAGCTCGGCTAGGTCATATTGTACTCCTTTATTGACAATTTTATATGCTATATCAATAGCTCCGTAAGCAATGTTGTTTATTCTGCTGGACTAGAATATCTTTTTGCTAATGAGATAAGCTCTGAATCTTAGTTTAGGATCATCGATGCAATTGATTTTTAGACCTCTACCATTCCATTCAGCTCCTGTTAGCTTCTCTATTTCAGTTCTCGGAGGGTGCCGGAGGGATTTTGATTTATCACATATTGGATACCTTGTCACAACATGAATAAAATCCTTGGTTATCTTCTTGGGCTCATCCAACCATAGCTTTCCATCATGTACATGGCTCAGAACAATGCGGATCCACTCGGTCTTAAATACATTCAGGAAATTTAGGGCATTGGTTAAACCTTTAACCTCCAAGTGTTTGTGATCTTCTTTCAAATTACCATCTATGCATTGTGATTGATAAGTGGAAATAATTTCAAAGTCTCTAACTTCACCTATTTTGTAGCGACTATAGGCATGCACATCTTGGACTAACATAACCCTAGGTGGGATAGATGAAAACTTTCCTTTATCATCTGGTTGGGTTGCAACCTGGGGATGGATGTTTTAGTTGGGCTCAATGCAAGTGGAGTTCTTCACCAAAAAAATCTTTTTATCCTTCTCCATCTTTTCTTCATGGTTCGAGATGTAGATGCCATGATTTCTAGTTTTAGGGCTTGCACAAACGGTGTTCGAGTAACTCAAGAATAAAAGAATGCGTACTAAATAATATCTATTATACTCAGAATGTGCTTAAATATCTGTAGAATGCTTGAAAATACTCTTTTGCAACTTTTCTCTCTTTTCTTTGTTCTGCTCTATGATTCGGGTGTGAGTAAATGAGTTCATGTTGATCAAATTTATAACAAATAACTTAGGGCGATGCAATAAATGCTTTTCACCATCCACTTAGTGAATAAACATTATTCTTAGTTAACATTGATAATACTTTAGCTCGGTGAAGGTAACAAATGCTCGGTTGCCATAGCAACTTAGTTGTCTCTTCACATGTTTACCAACTAACAATTCTAACTTGGTACATATTAACTAACTCAACTAAATAAAAATAATCAAAAAATATAATACTATAGTGCATCTTGATTCATGCTAATTTGGCATTTGTGCAATGAACATAGGAACTTATGTAAGATATATCTTTGAAAGACATAGTTCCTTACCTGCTTGTATTTCTCAGTTGGAGACACTGGAGCCACTTAATCCATTAGATGAGGTGTCATCGACTGTTGTTCTTGGTCCTGCATTATCATTTGATGCTCTCCTTCACATTTTATTTCTCATTCTTATAATTTCATCAATTGTATTGCCATTTCTATAAGTGTTTATTTGGTCTGCACAATATCTACTTAACTGACCGACTTTGTGACAGTGAGAACATGCCATACTAGAGTTTGACCAATTCCTAGACTTGGTTCTCCATTGTCTCATACAATTTTCTTCTATATGTCCATATTTACCATACGTTGTACAACTACTCCAAGTGTTATAATCCCATGCAAAAGAATTACCTTGTCTTCTCGGTTGATTTACCTTTTCTTGTCCTTTAGGCTTTCAGATTTTCTTTGTGTCCTTCCTACGTGCTTGTGATGTATGACCATGATTGTTGCAATTTTGGTAGTATTTATCCATGTATGATTTATTCAGTGGTTTGTTCAACTTGGATCTACACTCATGTGCTTGATGTCCATGTTTATTACAATTATAGCAAATACCATTAAATTTAGGAGGGTTTCTAGGAATAAATTTTTCTTTTCTTCTGCAAACATTTGATGTGTGGCTTGGTTTTCCATAGTGATGGAAAGAGGGATTCTTGGGCTTTGGACTTGAGTATACATTCCTTTGTTTAGATTGATTTGACAATTCTCCTTGCTTGGTATACCCTAATCTGGTATTGTTGTTCAGTCCTCTTTTATAGTTCAAAAATTCATCCATTCTCTTAGTGCTTTCTTTAGATCTTTTAATCACTTCATTATGTTGTTGTAAAATCTTCAATTCATTTCTCATTTTTTCATTTTCTTCTTTCAATACACCAAGTTCAGTATTCACTTGGTTTGCTTCATGATTCATAGCAACCACTTGATTGGTGATCTCAAAATAATGTTCTGTAAGTCTCAATATCTCAGATTCTTTTTCTTGTAAATTTTTAGTCATCTGTCTTTTGTCATCAACAACCATGTTTCTATCTTGTTCAGATTTATCTATATCATTCAATACTTAAACCATTCTAACCATTTGTGTATCTTGTCTGATCTGTAGTGCTTTCACTTGTTCAGTAAGTTGTTATTGCTTTCAGATAGCTTTGATATGATTAATTTAGATGCATTAGATATGCTACTAGATTCAGATCTAGATGTGTCAAATAGGTCATGAATCTCTTCTTTATGATAATCAATATCATGACAATGAAGTTGCACGTCCTTTCTCTTAATCAACATCTCCTTGAGTTTCTCTTTGGCTTCCTTATATTGTTCAACATAGATCTGCAACTGTAACTTCTGATTTTCAATGGTTTTATCAAGTGTATACCTTTCCATTCTAAGATCTTTTCTCTTCAATGATGAAAACCTTCAAAACAAGAGAACCATCTCTGATACCAATTTTTGGATAATGGAAAGGGTGTGCATTGAGAGGGGAGGGGTGAATTAGCACCCTTAAAAAATTTTAATCAATTCTTTGTAACCACTATTCTGTATTAACTGACTGAGTAGATTGCATACACCAAACATATACTATCACTGCTGAAATGTAAATGCATGTAAAATAAAAATATATGTACATAAAATTAAGTACTCATGACACTAGTATTTTGGTATCACCGAAAATCCCTGTTAGAAGGTAAAAACTACCATGGGGATGAGACCCACAAAACTTCACTATTGTAGTATATAAAGTAGCCTATTAAAACTTACAAAAAATGATCACTTCTGATGATCTTACCCTGTTAGAAGTAACAATGAAAGTAATTATATCTACCTTGTGTAAGGATTTTGCAAAAAATTTATGTGTGCACCTGGTTAAGAGATTTACAAAAGACGGTTACGTCTACTTTGTTAAGAGATTTAGGGGTCTATTACAATTGTTAGAGAGTAAGAAAAGTTTGATCTAAAATATATACAATATTAATATTGCTAATACAGATCCATTAAGTACATTCAAAACATATCACCTCAATGTGAATGATAATACCTTCTTCTCTATTCTGCTCGGTAGCCTTGCTTCTATTTTGAAAACTGATTTCTGCAATGTAGTCTTTGTCCTTGAAATCCCTTGTCTGATCTATGATGTCTATAGTATGGTGGCTACTTGATCATTTCTTGATCAACATACATTACAAAATTTGACATCTATACATTTATATATCAAACTTTATGACCTAATTAGGGGTTCACAATTACATCCCTACCCTAAGATCAACGGTGTACATAATTTACCTTGATCATATAACATAGGAGACAAATAATTAATGTTGTATATATGTAATTAATGCTCTACTCGGTTGTGTAAACTGTTATCTAGGTTAGCAAAAAAGTTGTTACATAGAATAATGTGCCATAAAAAACTTTTATGTGGCCTTTGGTCCACTCGCTTATTGTTGTCTTTCAGTGCTCAGTGTAGTCTATCAGCTCAAGTATCACTGTACTTGGTTAACTCTGGGCATGATCAGTGCTCTCGGTTAACTCTGTACTTCGGTGAATATACCAACTGTCCTGTTTGTGACTCTATTAACATTTGTCTGTGTTGAGTTCCTGAATAGTAATCACAAATTCAATGCTCAATTGGAGTAACATTTATTTTATAATAGCTTTCACATACTTGAACTTCGAGAATAAAGTGGGTCATCAACATTTTATCAAGCTTTTCCTAATGAGAAGGTGAATTGTCACATATCTTATATTTTGAACAATGTCTTCACATCATACACAAAAATTAAGGAAAATCTTAATCATTAGATATCCTAATATTTAATAAGGTTAAATGGTTATTATATATGAATTAGAATTACTTTGTACCAAATTCTTAATTTCAAAATTGCGGAGGAATTAACTAGCTCAACCAAGTCATTACGAGAAATAAAGCAATGAACATAATGATGTTTGATGATCTATGTGTTAACCAAAAGCTGAAATGACCATTTGAAAATCTACTCAGCTTATCTCATACATTGAATCCTAGTCAACTAGATCTTGACAGTGTTGACAAATTATTGATTTTAAATCGGGTTACTAAAAAAAATAAAGGATCTTTGCAACAATAAATTTTACACTCCTATCTACTACAATATTTTGACAAATATTATAAATTTTGAAGAATCTTTTTTATTGCAATCCCTAAAATAAATATGTGTATTGTACATTTGGAAGAGACTCAAAATTTTAAGACTGATTCTCTTAAAATAAATTCATAATGAATATTGATTATGAGATATCAAACATGTACATGATACTGATTATATTTCTTATACAAGGTAGAATATGCATTAATCCCTAGTCCATTGTATCTTAGACAATTTTGATGAATCATTGATTTAAATGAGATTACTAAATTTTAAAAAATAAAGAATCATTTGCAATAATAAATTTGAGAAGCTTGCCTACTACATTCTTTTGCAAATGTTATGATTTTTGAAGAAGCTTTTTGATTGCAATACCTAGAGTGAATATACACATTTAGAAGAGACTCTAACTTTTACAATTACTCTCTTAGACAAAATTTATAATTAATATTGAATATGATATAACAAATAAATATTGTGGTGATTATATTTATTAGACAAGGTAATATACTTTTATGTGCATTCTTTATATAAATATAACTAATATTTAGACTAAAAGATTCAAAAATATTAAAAAAACAAATTTTAAAAAGTAAAAACGTAAAATAAAAAATAAAATAAAATTCAAAATATTTAATATAAAAAATTAAAACATACTATTACTGGTCCACTAAGAGGGGGGTGAATCAGACAAAATCAAAATCAAATACTTAAACTTAGCTCACTGATTCACTCGATAGAACTGAATATAGTAATGGCTGACTCACCAAATAAATTTACTAACTTAAACAACCATACATCTCATAATATGAAAATCAATCATTCAAACTCAGTTAACACTAGATTTAATGAAGAAACACAATAAGGGAAAAACCTATGTGGGAATTGTGACCCATAATAAAAATGTACTCTTCTGAAGTACGCTCGGTTAAGAACTTATCTAGTTAAAGATTACAAATACATTTGCTAGATGTGACCTTGATAGGGGATTTAGGATTTACCTTAGTTCTATTAAGATCTTCACCCTGTTAAGAGTGGCCTTGTTAGAGGTCTTTAAAAACTATTTTGGAATGTCACCTAATTCTAGGATTTACAAATAGGACTATTAAATCCACTCAATTAAGAGATTTTCTCTATTACAAATGCTAATAACCAATAATATAAATTTGATTTGTAAATATAGTAACTAACTTTTCTTTGGTCAGATCCTTTGTGCTCACAAGAATACAGAAATCACATACTCCATTTGTCTCTGATCTAGACTGTAGATTGTGCTCTTTCTGCTTCTCTTCTCTACTCGGTAACTTCTCTTCTTCAACTTCTTCTTCTCCTCAATTTAACTCACTAGCATCTGTTCTCTTATTAGTTCTCATCCTTTAGATAGACAAACTTTTTCCTCTTAATATCCTTGCTTAGGTTTTCCATTATTTTTATTCAGCCATTTGATCATCTTCTTCACAAATCTCATCTCGGTAAACCGTTTAACTTTTACCTCATAACTTGCAATTTTTCTTGGAACTCTGATAATTAGAATGAACCTCTTAATCTTCTCCTTATATCTTCTTATTGAATTTTCTCACTCGTAGATCTTCTAAAAAACTTCCTTTATCCTTATCAACATCAAGATCATCTTATATATATATATATATATGCATTAAATTAGATCTTATCATCATTCTCAATCAATATCCTGTACTCGGTAACTATCTTTATTCATTTCTCATTGCCTAACTCATTCTCGGTGCTCGGTAACTAAAACTGACTAACACAACTCTATATCGACTAACTCTATTTAGCTCGGTAGAATAACTCTTTTCAGTCATAACTTAACTCTTTGCAATCTCTAACTTAATCAATCAAATTTACCTACTTGATAACATCAAATATGATTCGAAGGTTGTCATTAATATTTATGCACACAAATGGATAGTCAATAATAGAGTCACAAACAGACAAAGTCAGTATGATCATCGAAGTACAAAGTTAATCAAGTGCCCTAATCATGCGCAGAGTTAACCGAGTGCACAGATCACCGAGAAGACAGACTTTACTGAGCAGTAGTATAAACCGAGCACACAGTCTACACTGAGAGACATAGACAACACCGAGCACCGAGAGACAATATTTATAGAGTAGACTAGCAGTCAGATAAAATTTTGTTATGGCACATCAATCTGGGTAACAACTTTTTGATGACCTGAATAACGGTTTACAATGATCAAGGAGAACATTAATTATGGATTCACAACATTAATTGTTTATATCTCATATGTTTAGATGATCAAGGTAAATTCTGTACCCTGTTGATCTTAGGTTATGTAAGAAATTATAAAAACCAAATTAGGTCAATCAGTTTAATACATATACGGTAAAGATGCCATTTGTAAAGCGTGGTTTATCACATAATGATCAAGTAGATGCCATACTACAAACATCAAAGATCAGACAAGGACTTTAGGAAAAGGACAAAATTGTAGTAATCAATTTTCAAAGCAAAGGCAAGGCAACCGAGTAGAACAAAGAAGAAGGTATTATCATTCATAGTAAGGTGATATATTTTATTCACTTAAAGGATCTATATCCACAATATAGAGATTTTATTTGTTCAAATCACAATTTTGTTACTCTCTAACAATTTTAATAGACCCCAAAATATCCTAACAGAGTAGACATAACCATCTTTATGTAAATCTCTTAACCGAGTGCACACATACTTTGTGTTGCTAAATCCTCACACGAGGTAGATCTAATTGATGTCATTGTTACTCCTAACAGGGTAAGATCATCAAAAGTGATCAATCTTTGTAAGCTTTAACATGCTACTTTATTTACTGTAGTAGTGAAGTTTTGTGGGTCTCATCCCCACCATAGTTTTTACCTTCTAACAGGGGTTTTCTGTGATACCAAAATACTAGTGTCATGTGTATTTATTTTTATGTATGTGTATTGTTTACTTTACATGTATTTACATTTGAACAATAACATTCCATGTTTAGTAGAAGTTATCTACTTAGTCACTTATTACAGAACAATTGGTTACAAAGATTTGTTTGAAATTTTTTAAGGGTACTGATTCACCTCTCTCCTCTTAGTACACACCTCTCCATTATCCCAAAAATTGGTATCAGAGCTAGTTCTCTTGTTTAGAAATTTTAATCGCTGAATAGAAAATGTAATACCCACTCATGTTTTTCTTTTAGTTTGTGATGCCGTACTCTTTTAGGCATTGGTTTCAGTTGATTGGTCCGATTATTTTAGGCTACTTTCATGAGACCTACTATTATTTTAGTGATGGTGACTATTGGTTATGATGTTATGGTTATTATTAGGATGTGATGATTTATGTTTTGATTATATTGTACTTACCCCATACTTGCATTTGTATGGTTATCATGTTTATGTATCTGTTTGCATGTTGTTATGGTAGAGGGCGGAGACGTAGTTACTTGCTTCGGTGAGATCCACACGTTTGACTGATCCCTATCATTGATTGTGATATTATATTATGTATGTACATGCGTGTTCTTTGATGACAGGATTACAGGTACAGGGCATCGTCTTCCCTGAATTGGCAGGAGTGAGCGTGCCCATAAATATTCATCTCAATGGTAAAGAGGGGAGGTAACATACAGATCCAAAACCCTAACCTAAGCCTAATCATCCTAATATGGGATGAGTTTCAGTATGACTACCTTATCCGGGTTCGTCCTGGTTGACAAAATTCGAATACCCTCTCTTTTGAGTTTGTGTGTTTATTGCTTGATTATGTTCTCAGGTGTTTTTCGGATTATTGAGTGATTTTCCATGATTAGTGAATTAATGGATTATAGTTGAATTAATGATTTAATTATATCCTAAGTTTATTTTAAATAATTAATTAAATTGAAATATTTGAATATTTTGATTTAATTAAATATTTAATTGAGAACTATATTGTATGAGCTTATATGATTAATTAAATAATTAAATATTTGGTTGCATGCATTATTGTGACATAAATATTTAATCTATTTAATTAAATATTTTATTAATTACATGTGCATAATTGTGTTG
>MU226082.1:1244656-1255870 GCA_018584345.1 Thuja plicata
ACATTTATCATCTTTCAGCTGTAAACCACAACTGACAAACTCTCCATTCAACTGAAAGGGGGGACATTCAACTTCCATCATACTGCTTGGGCAAGCATCATTAGGTTCATTCACATCCATCAATTGCATCTCAAGAGAAAACATACCTTGATCTTTATGCAAAATTTTAGAGGCCTCATCATTTGGAAAATGATCATCAAACTTAGGAAACTCATCAGACATAACATGATATATCTTCTTAGGATATGGAGCAACAATCTCAGCATCAAGAACAGGAGCACCTTGCATTTCATCATCATTAAACAAGATCAAAGAAAAGTGGTGGGTGGGAGGGAAAATACCAGCACATTTAATTTCTTCTTTTGAAACTTGAGCCACTGATTGACCACTATTAAATAGTTTAAAGCAGACTTAGAATCAAAATAAGATTCAAAATCCACACTATTCTCTAAATCAGTACTCAACTCCATACTTAGATTTTCCACATTTACTGAATTTGAAACCACACTGAAAATATCATCATCTGATAAATCAAACTGAATTTTATTATAGCCTAATGAAGAAAGAGTGCAAGAAGAAACAGTATCACATATGTCAAAATCAGAATGTTGTGATTCATTTTCCTTGTCAAAATTAATATGTGCTGGACATGAAACTTCAAAGATTTTATTTCTTGAATATCTAAGATACTCAAGAGATAAAATCTCTGCAATTTGCTCACTGTGAAGGGAACAACAGTCATCTTCTTCATTCATCTCTTTACTGTCTTCTTGCATGATGCTGCAAATTTATTCATTGTTGGAGTCTTGTAGTGAAACCTCTGAAAATATATCTTCTTGTGTAATGACTTCACTACAAATGCTTATGTCTGCATCATAATTGTTATCTTGCTGGCCGCATATATCTTTTTCTTCTTCTTGCTGTTCATAAAGCTTATTTTCAATATCAATGTCAGCAATATCTTCACCAGCGATAGATTCTTCATCATCCCTAAGTATATATTCATCTTCGTCACTTTGAATATCATTAAATTTAGATTCACTGTCAGATTTGTCATCAACATCTTCAACAATCTCAGACTCAAAATCAGTAGATTCATCATCACTTATTTCTATTTGGTTCAACAATTCCAATTTTAATTGGTCAATTCTGATTTGAGCTTGTCTATTGGCCTCTTCTTTTTTCATTTTCTTTGGGATGGCCGATAGTTTCTTAATAAGTTCCTCCTCAAGATCCTCTGTATCCTGATCTGAATATGACATAGATTCTTCAACATAGGATATAGCATAAGAAACACTATTGTCCTCTGTGTTACCATATTGTTCAATAAAACATTCTTCCATTTCAGCCATAGATCCTATTGAATCATGAGGTAAATCCTTAAACCACTCCCTAGCATTATCGACTAGAGATATTGCAAATAAATTCATTAGTACATCCTCATGTGTTATGTCATGATCATCAATCAAATCTGCAAACTTTTCTAAATGATCCTCAGCTGATTGTTCTCCAAAACCAGTAAACCTTGGCAAATGCTCCTTAACCTTTGATGGGATATGATTCGGATATCCAGGGATACTCGCAAAACTAATTTCCCCATACAAATTACCACCCCTCCAATTAAGAGGTTGTGACATCTCAACAGTTAAAAATATTACAAACTGCCACTCTTACATATTTCCTTCAAATTTTGCAAAGATGCAAGTAAAACTTGAAACATGTAAACCTCTTTTTTAACTGATTCCTTTTTGCTTTAGTGCTGTAATCACTTGGTAAGGAAAACTATGAAAACTTGTGAAAATACCTGGATGTATTTGAGCTGTTGCAAAATATGTGTGCTTTGAAGACACCTTTAAATCAGCATCAAAACATGTAAAATATCTGCTGTCACTGTTGCTGCAAGCTCACCTTCTTTTTAATCTTTTTTTCACATGCACACTGGTGCGAATTAGAGCTCAGAGTCGCCACTCACTAGTAGTGAGATCAGGTGGAAACTTTTATGCATTTTTTTAGCAAACAACACAGAGACTTGAGTCTTTTATAAGGAATATATCCTTTCTTTTTGAAATCCAAACTCTATGACTGTCTTACTATTGACTTCCTCCAAAAATTCTGATTTCTTTAAAAAGATTTGTATACTTAATTCCCCAGCAGAGTCACCAATTTGTTAGGGATTTTTCTTGTATGAATCACAGTGCTTGAAATGACTACTTGAACACCATGCCTTCTAATACTGATTTAGAGACAAGAAAAGCCTAATTGCTAAGGACTGGATAAGGTCCTTTATTTTTGAGCTCCACATATACTCAGGTAGGTTTTACCTTTTATGATTGCTGTTT
Organism: Thuja plicata; assembly: GCA_018584345.1. Taxonomy (NCBI): domain Eukaryota; kingdom Viridiplantae; phylum Streptophyta; class Pinopsida; order Cupressales; family Cupressaceae; genus Thuja; species Thuja plicata. The sequence continues at coordinate 1,246,996 of MU226082.1, forward strand.
ACACAATATGTGTTAATGTGGACACTGATTTGCTATGTATCTTTGTTAAACCAACTTATAAACTACCTTGCAAATGACCAAGCATAATCAGATGCAAGATTTAACCATACAAACTTATGGTGTTAAATATAGCAAAAACCAGTGATACAAGGATTTTCATCCTACTTCCTTTTGTTGTAGGAGGGATAACCTAATGATTCACTGTCCAAGGAATCACTAAAATGGACACTGTCCTGCTGACATAGGTCCTTAATGAGTTCAGCTCATTGTTCTAAAAACTAGATGAAATTGATTAATTTGTATATGACTGAATGGAGAAAACACTTATTCAGCAAACTCTAGATCAGTGCCTATTCCTTGGGCAAAGAGTCAATGAAAACATATGTCAACAATAAGAAACTAATGAAATACTGAAGGATGCCTTACAAACTTCATACAATCCAGATTGAATGCCTTAAAAACAATCTTCTCAACTCAATACTTCTTCATCATATCTTCACAACCATGTCCTACTCTCTGAAATCATTTAAAAAATTTAACTCTCTCCTTAAGAAAGACTCACAAATGATTAGACACACTACCTTGTAGTAGGTATATTCCAGATGCCTTACAAATGAACTATACTAGAACACAAACCACAATCAAAAGAGACAAGACAATAATGAATAGGAACTGCACTGTATTCTCATTAATCCAAATTGTTTCCAGATATCCAGACAATAAACACAAGAAATAAACATGAAAAAGAAGCAAGCTTTACAAATAAAATCTCCAAACAAATGGTAACTTGTACTGAACCAGAAAAATACAGGAACAAGCACAAGACCAGGAACCTCCACAGGAACCAGAAATAGGGACCTAAAATTAGAACCCTCAAAACAGCTAAAAGAAGAGAAGATATAGAAGAAGGAGAAACCCTAATCCTTCTGAGAAAATTGACACCTGTCTCCTCTCAAATCTGATTTTCATTCATCTTTCCAAAATATATGTTATATTCAATTAATAACTGAGTCCATTTGTCTGAAAATATCTGCTTTTATCTCTTGCAAAATATCTCTGAAATCTAGTCATATCTCTCTTTGAAAATATGATTTCAAAAATCCTCTGGAAAGCTCTTTCAAATCTAACTTGTGCAATTAAAATATTATGCATTTTATCTCATTTTCCTTTGTGCAAATCTGATTTTATTCTCTGATCTTCATTCTGTCCAAATCTGATTTCTAGTATTTTCAAAAACCTCTGGGAATAAAAGTATAAGATTTGCAATAAAACTATTAAATTCCCTTTTAAAATAACCCTGTGCACAATTCAAAGTCTTTGAAATTCTCACATTTATGCATATTTTGCCCAGAAATCACCAGAAATTGACAAGTGGCATGCTCACATTAGCTGTTATAAACTGTGCTTAACTCATTTTTTAACCTCAGTCACATCTGGCGACCATGCGACAACCAAGAAATCAAAGTCGCGAGCAATTTTCAACCCTACCTTCATCCCTGGGTGACTGGCATCCGGCGACTAACTCCTTCTCGCGACTGTGAGACCAGCAACAATCTCCATGTCGCGACAGCTAACATTTCCTTCGGGCTACTTCGCGAGTAACCGCTAGCAGTTAGTCGCCAAGTCTTGGCGGTCAATTTTGATGTCTCGTGACGGCGTAACTAACCGCTAGCAGTCAGTTTCTTGGTCTTTGAATGTTGGTGGTTATCCTCAAACTATTTCCCGACTGGGCGACTGGAGCCTTCTAGCGACTGGGCGACCATGCACATCTTGCGACTTTGTGACCAACAACAAGTGTTCATTTTCGTCAAAATTTGATCTCCTTCATTTTCGGGAATGGAAACTGAGGTGGTCGGATGGATGGGCATGCATAGATAGCCTCCTCTTCAACTTAAAATTCATATGTTCTTGTTTTTGCATATAAAGCCTTCAATTTGCCTTCCCCGGATGAATGTGGGATATTTCATTTCATAGTTCAAAGCCATTTTCAGATTTTGCTTCAAAATACTGGGTAGAGCTCATGCAAGTTGACCTCCAGCCCCTAGGAGCTCACCAAGAGCCTCTGGGCTCTCAAACTTACCTTGGATGTTAGTGTTTTAGCTTATAAATATCAAAAAATCCCTTTGCAGAGACCATGTGGGATAAAGGAAGTACACAGTTTTCCATCTTTGCTGAAGGTGTGAGGTGAACTGCTTATAAATGACATCTTTTCTTTGCAAATAAACACCACCATTGTGTTTTAATGGCCAAGTCGCCCCTTGCTGTGGAGTCAAATCTGCAAATTTCAACTTGGAAACTTGAAAATTTTTACACCATTCCTCCAAAAGTTATCGCATATTCACTGTGGTTTCAAATTTCAGAAAATAAAAACAAAAAATCACTTGAAAAGTCTTCCTCCAATATCATCGCATGCTGCCCCTAGCAATGTACCTTGCAAGCTTCTAAACAAACATTCAAAGCACTCTCCTTTAATAAATTTTGAGCAGACAATAGCTGGGAACTTGGCTTTACACTTGTGGATTGCATTGCTTGGAAGTTTGGAAAGTTTTTTGCAAACAAACACATTCTGTTTTGACTCCTCCAATACCACTTGCGCAGACCTTATGCCATGAAAGTTACAATTTAAATGCTTAAAAAACTGCAAATACCATCCCTGTCTACGCAACCCATACCTTAGTGGGAATGTTGTATACTGTTTAATGTTTTAAGCAAAACTCCCACATGCTAAAAACTAGCGCAGGAAATCACATTAATTTGTTTTGAAATTGATATCCTACATCCTCCTTACTTATGAGACATTGCGCAAGATATATAGCAGTTTACATAGCATTTTCCATTTTATATTATGTGCAAATTACTACCAATCTGTATTTGCAAGCCTTCAAAATCCTTTCCACTCACACCCTGCGCAACAATCCTAAGCATATCACACATTTCCTAAACCAAAGAATTCACTTGCTATGTTTTAAATGTCCAATCTTCTTTTTCCTGCATTGGCATTCTCATTTGTCTGCTCAATCTCTTATGCAAAGTTCAACTGAATGTGGTTTATTCCTCCTTGCTGCTGTGAAGTCTTTTGCAAATGATTATGTTAAAAACTTAAAAAAAAAAACTCTCCATTTAGCCTCACGTGGGGTTTGCCTTTACTGCATAGTATCTGGCTTTTACAAATATAAAAATATTTACACTTGAAAATCCTCCAACACATTATCACATAGCTTCTAGAAAATGCATTTAATTGGGATTATTACTATTCTCTTTGAACTCCTTCAATGCTGCGCGGCTTTTGTCTCTGAAGTGGTATTCAAAATAAAAGATGAAAAACATTCCCCATCATTTGGAATCATTGGATTTTCAACAACTTCTTCCATATGATAGTGTTCATGTTTGTCTTACTGGAAGCACTGGCCGACAACAGGTGGGGCATTCCATTTTTATATCCATCCATCTTTGCAAATATCCAGCATGGAAGACATGGCCACGATAAATTATCATGAAATCACATGTCCGCTTCTGACTGAATGGTTGATTAGAGGCTAACCGGATGGATGGCGTTGATTGTTTCCTTGTATTATTTGAAAGTCCTCTTTCACTATTGCCTCTTGCCTACATATTATATTTCAAAGATTGAAAACAAACCGGTGACATTTATAATCATTTCGACACTTATGCAGTTTGATCACAACTACGACAACTGGCCTTTGGAACTATTTTTGAAAACTGATTGAAATAAACAATCTGACTCTAGCACTAGGCAAAAAGATTCATTAATCACCATTGAATACATATCCATAAGGACTTCACCAAATTCATCTTCGGGCACTAGATATTATAGTGCAAACTTAGCCTCCCAGAAGACTACATAGGTACAACTGCGGAATCATCATAAATCCCCTTCAGATCGACCGTTGCAAAAACATTGAAACAAGCTTTGAAATTTCACCACTAGGTGACATAGTAGATTCATATGTAATGAGGATGTTCCCACAATTAGACCCTGAAAATATCTTTCAAATAGAAATTTATCACTTATGCAAAATGGCCACTCTGAAACTTGACACTTTTCCGCACTACAAACTGAATAAACTGCCTCTAAAACTGCATTCATAGGGTCATTAAAAAGATGTTTCAGAAACTCAACCTCTGGAGCCTGATTGAATGTCATATGTAGAACATGAACCCTCAATTATCTTGTTTTGAAAACAAACTTCTGAACTGATACCAATCTGCAAAGATAGCACCCTAAACGCTTTCTGAACCAAAGCACAACAGATATGTAGAAATCGGGTTCGGAATCGGCAAAGAAAAGTGATCTACCAGATTGGTCAAAGTTTGGGAATATTCAGAGGAGTTCATTCCTAGGTCTATTATGCAAATCCATATTTAATTATGTCTGACCTCGAACGGGGTGCAAATGGGAAAAGGACAAAGTATGCCATTTAATTCTGGATTCTGGATTTTCAGAGAAACTTCAATAAATTGGAAACGGAAAGGCTTTGGAAAAGTGGACAAATGGATTGGTAGGAGTCTGTAAGTGTTCAAAAAAGTACACTCCTATGTTTACAATGTAAGGAACAAGCCAATTATCCAAAATGTTCACCCGGGTACACATTTTCAAAAGCTCAAAGTAGGTCACTTACCAATTTTGCACTTGAAAACACAGGAAATCAGAATTAATCACTGTCAGAATGGTTCTTGAAAACTTTTTATTTGATTTCACAAAGATCTATAGACTGGGAAATATGGAGTGTGTGACCAATGGAACACAGTACAAAAGGAAATTTGTTAAATGGAACAACTGGTCAAAAGTTATAACATGTCAAACTGGGCTAGTCAGATTTCTAGGCAGGACAAAAAATGCAGACAGTTCATGAACAACCAACTTTGGGAAGTATGAAAACTTATCAAACGGATTCGGAATGATCTGAGATCTGAAACATAAGCTCTCTTATATGCATGGAACAAATTCCCAAAGTGATGGCTTATGAAACTTAACAGGGTGTAAGATACTCAGAAGCAAAGGAGGCTCCGGACAACAAAATGACACTTTAGCAAAATGCAGAATTGGGTGACCCCCTCAGAATGACTACTCCCTAAACATGTCAGAACTGGAATTTAGGAGCTGGGACCCATTTCATATGTCAAATGGAAGGCATTAAAGCCTCTCCCCAATTTGTACCTCATGAAAATCATCCGGGCATCTTTTTCAATCACTCGAACTTAGCCTTCCCACACAAAATTCAAGGGTAATCACTTTGCTTGTCTGAAAAATTTAACATGGTCACTCCAAATTTGTTCCAAATTTAGGAGTACCAACAAGCCAAAATATATTTCTTCAGTGCTTTCCTCTTCTTATTCTTTGGTTGGGTGGCAGATTGATGCATTACCATTTGTAAAGCTTGAGATTGGGTTGACTTGGTGGGTGAGGGTCAAGAAGATGAAGCATCCTATTGTTTCTGTTCTGAGTCCACCAGCTGGTTTTGTGAAGACGTCTCCTCATTGGCCTTAGGTGTATCAACAGATATATCTTCTTTTTGTTTTGTGCCTTCATCCTGCTTGAATTTTTCACTGTTATCTTTTTCTTCACCCTTTCTCAATGTATCCTCAATTTTGTTATCTGCTTCTAAGTTTTGTTCATTAGACACTTCTTGCTGAGTGTCGGTTGCATCTTTCATTTCTGTATCTTTTTGAGTATTGGATGCATGTCTGTTTTCATCATTACCCATGTCCTTGGGTGTATCATAAGCTTTCTTAGATGATTTATCCCGACTTGATTGAATATCAATAACATCTATTAATATATTCATGTTTGTCGGTGTATTGACTGTTGCAGTGTCAATAGTTGAATCCTGTCTGTCGGTATTGCCCTATGCAATATTTATATCTTCATCCTTTTATACTTATACTGTAGGGTCTTTTCTTGTAATGTCATTGACAATGTTTTCTAACCATGATTCATCATTTATATCATCAACTAAGTTACCTTCTATTGTCAAGTCATCCTTGGTAACTTCTTCATCTTTACTCAAGTCAATGTGAATTGGACTTCGTGGATTTTGACTCTCTTCACTTTGAGTGTGGTTAAGAGTAGTGTTTGGCCATTCTTCATCTACAATATCAGTATCTTTGGGGCCTTTTGGATCACTCTCTTCTATATCCATTTCAACAGATGAGCCATCTTGTATATCATTGATGGTGATTGGTTCTTTCTCTGGGCTAGCTTCCTTAGTGGGATTTTTGAGTATCTTGCACCACTTCTTAATGCTATTCTGATTAAGATCAATTAGCTTTTCCTTGATAAATTCATATGCTCCAGTTTTGGTGAGAACTCCTTTTCATATTTCTTCATCATCTCATCAATTTGTTCCTTTATTGAATTAGGAGGCATAAGAGTAACAAGTACTCTTTCTCTTATCTCCTTTTCTTGATTTAGTGCAAATGTCCATCTAGCTGATAATCTCTTTGACAGTTCTTTGGGAACATCATATTCTGATAATTCTAGTGGAACATAGTGATGTTTGCACATTTTAACAATTATAGCTTCCTCAGTCTTATTTTGATCCTTTGTACTAAATTTTAACCATTTCCTTATGTTAGGATCACAAATAGATTGGGATTCTGAGATGCTCTTGCATATTTTCTCAATTTTTGTTGGAACCAAAGGTTCCTTTTCTTTTTGTATTTCTACATCAACTGCATCCATAGCTGAGTCTTCTAAATCCTCATTTGTCTAAAAAAATTTCCTCCTTTTGGTAGGTTTCCCAACAAGTTGTTTTCCCTTTGATTTGTCAGGTTTCCTTTTATACACCTTTCCTTTTACCATGGGAGAAGGAGTTGCATCCTTTTCTATCTGACTCCTCATTCTTGACTTCTTAGGTGGAGGAGGAGGTGGTGAATCAGACTGTTCTTCCTCCGATTCATTTTCCTCTACTGTATCACCGATGGGTAGCTAGTCCTCGATGATTTCCTCCTTACCCTCTTGTTCCTCTTCATCTTCAGAAGATATATTCAATTTTTGTTTCAATTTCTTCACCATTCTGCTTGACTATTTTATAGCTTTCTTGACAACAAGATTTGTTTTAATCTTTTGTTTGGCCTCTTCATCGGTGCCAAATCTTAGTTGCTTTTTTTTCCGCTGGTTCATTCAGTAGTGCCTTAATGCACTCATTGGCTTGTCCTATTTTGATTTCATATTCTAATCGTAAAAGCCATGACTTCCTAGGTACTACTACTTGGATATATGTGAAATTAGTATCTACCATGAAACATATATTCTCTCTGTGTTTCTCTATCAGATTTTCAGGAATCCTTGTTCTATTTTGCAACATTTCCTTAATGGTTTTGAAATACTCATGCATTACTTTGTCAAAATCTGTTCCTAGTGATTCTATGAATTCACCTATCTGCATGGTTATAGGTTTGCTAGTGTTCCATACAAATTTTCCTATTGAAGAAAATTATTCTTCAAAGTAAAAGAATATGCACATTATGAGGGAACCAAACTTACAAGTGTTTTTCCTTGAAGATCTTATAGTGCACATGTTATCCTCCAGTTGATGTAACAGGATCTCTGCAAGATCCATCTTCTTTCCTTTTTTGATGATTTTGTATGCTGTGCTCATAGCAGTGATTGATATGCTATTCATTCTTCTTTCTTGGAAGATTTTATATCCTATCACACATGCACCAAACTTCAGCTCTACGTCGGTGATAGTGTTGACCTTAAGTGCTCTTTTGTCTGATTTAGCACCGGTCAATTTTTCCACTTCTGCCAGGGATGGGTGCTTGTGAGCTTGTGGTTTATCGGTCGTAGGATAACTAGTAACTACGTGAATAACATCCTTTGATATTGGATTTGGCTTATTAAGCCATAGATTTTTGTTGTGCATTCAGCTGAGAATAATCTTTATCCATTCTGTTTCGAAAACTTTGGGAAAATGTAGTGCATTCGTGAGTCCTTTCACTTCCAAATGCTTGTGCTCATCTTTGAGTTTACCAGCTTCATCACATAGTTCCCTATAGGCATTATCTAGGTCTAGATCTCCTATTTGTGAGATCTTGCAGTGTATATAGGACCTTACGTCCTCTACCAAAAAAACCCTAGGTGGGATTCTAGAGAATGCTCTGGAATCATCAGGTTGTGATGCTATTTATGGGTGTAGCTTGTATTTGGGTTCAGCATAAGAGCCTCTACTGACAAGCTTGAACATTTTATTCTTGTCTTCCTTAATCTTTTCAACTCTAGAAGTCGATGCCATTGTGTTGCATAAATTTAGGGCTTTTCATAAATAAAACAGTGCGATCGATGAATGTGGTTACTTACTGAATTTCTGTGATTGCCTGTGAATGTGAATGCTTTGTGTCAAATTAATTTCTGTTGGGTCGCTCTCCAAATTGCTCTTAAATCTCTCTACTCTGCTTGAAAATTGTGGGTGCAAAAATGAGTTCACCTGTCGGGATTTTTATAACTTTTGTGCCCTAAGTTGTCATTAATTGTTAAGTTTTAGGATAGCTGAAAATGTAATAGCACTCTATTTTGTATGTGTTTTCCAAATGCAACAATCTCTCTTTCATTTATATTAGGAATGAGGCTAGGAGAGACATGTCCCTTCATGGGACATGTCTATTCATTATTATTTATAAGAAAGGACATGCCTCTTCCTATTAATCATAATTTAATCAATCTTATAATGTTTCATCAATCAATTATTAATTAAGAATAATATAATAATTCAATATTGAATATTGAATTTCATATGATTAATAATAATATAACATATATAATATATTATTATTAATCAACATGTATTATATATATTCTAATGATCATACAACTGAAGCTACAAACATTAACACTCCCTCTTAGCTAGGGAGG
>MU226082.1:1258026-1268587 GCA_018584345.1 Thuja plicata
TCAATTATTAATTAATAATAATATAATAATTTAATATTGAATATTAAATTTCATATGATTAATAATAATATAACATATATAATATATTATTATTAATCAACATGTATTATATATTCTAATGATCATATGACTGAAGCTACAAACATTAACATTAATGCTCACCAACTCATCAGTATGCAAAGATAGAGCTCATCGGTAGAGGCATTCATAACATCTTCAGTGTTTGTGCAAAGCATCGGGGTCGCTAGTAGCTTTGGTGACTTCACCAATGACGCTCGGTAAAGTGGCGAAGATAGTTTTTGTTGCCTCAAGGTTCACCGATGTCCGCCGATTTACACTTAGCAACTTGGCATCTATGTATGACCGATACATTCTGGTAAGTAGTGCTAACTTTTCTGTGTGCGTTAACCGATGCAAATTTGTACCCAATAACCGATGGTTTCTTTTCAATAGTTTAGCAGATAACAATATATTGCATCTTTATTCATGCTAATATTACAATATGAACTATATGTAATGCCGATGCATAATATAACTTGTCATAGTGCAGTTCCATACTTGTGCAATCTAGTTGGAAATAGTGATGTCACTAGATCCATTGGATGGGGTGTCACCATTTACATTGCTTGTTCCAGCACCTTCAGTGTTTGTGGCTTTTACCCACATCTTGTTTCTTATTCTCTTGATGTCATCAATGGTATTTCCATTGGGATATGTACTTGTATTTGTCAGTTGGTTTTTGCAATCTTTTATCACATGTCCAACCTTATGACAATGTAAACATGCCATACCTGGATTGGTCCAACCTCTTGACCTTCTGGTCCACTTTCTCATACAGTTGGCAGCAATATGACCATACCTTCCACATGCTGTGCAATTTACCCATGTGTTATAGTCCCAAACATATGAGTTACCTACTCTTGTTGGTTTTTAGCTATTATCAGTTTCTTTTGGTGTCCATGCCTTGTTGTTCTTTTTCCAACACTCCTCATGTGTATGCCCATTCATCTTCCGGGTAGGACAGTACTTGTCCATGTAGGTTTTCCTTTTTGGATTTATCACTTTGGATCTGCATTCATGTGCCTTATGTCCTTTCTTTTGACATTTAACAATTACCAATGAAAGTAGATTGTGCTTGAGGAATACCTTTCATTTTGCTTCTGTAAACATTTGAGGTGTGGCCAGGTTTTCCACAGTGATTGCATGACAAATTCTTGGATCTTGGGGTTGTGAAAGCATTCCTTTGATCTGGTTGATTAGAAGATTCACCATTCTCATTGTACCTTAATCCTGTGTAGTTGTTGACTCTTCTCTGTCCATCAAGAAAATCATCCATCCTTTTGTTGCTATCTTCAGCTTTTTTGATCAATTTGTTGTGTTGATTCTGGACTTTGATTTCATGCTTCAAGTTTTCATTCTCTTCTCTTAGCTCACCAATGATCTATATTCTTTCAATGAGTTCAGTATTTAGTCTTTTTACCTCTTGACTCATAAGAATAATCTGGTTGGTAACTTCATGGTGATTCTCAGTAAGTCTTTGAATCTCCGATTCTTTCTCTTGCAGCTTCTCTATTATTTTCCTCCTATCATCAATGGCTAGTATTATTTCATTTTAGCTTTTCTTGCATCATTCATGACATCAATCATTTTCACCATTTGAGTCTCTTGACCGATTTGCAACATTCTCAATTACTCGGTTAGATGTTGATTGGCCTCATGTAGACTTGTGATCTTTTCATCTGATTGGTCTGATGCTTTTTTTGATGTTGATTCTTTTGTATCAAAGTAATCTTGTATTTCTGATTCTTTGTAGTCCTTCTCATTTATCCTAGTTGCCATAATCTTTTTTTCATCAAGAAGTTTTCTCAAGTTGATTCTCGCCTCTTTATATTGCTCATAGTTTATCTGCACCTGTAACTTCTCATTCTCAATAGTCATGTCCAGTCTGTACTTTTCCATTTCTCTGATCTTTTCTCTTAAGCCTTTAAGATTTTTCAAGAAAGAGACTTAGCTCTGATACCAATTGTTGGAATTATATAGGAATGATGTACTAAGAGGGGAGGGGTGAATCAGTACCTCTAAAACTTTTCTTGGTTAGCCCATTAACCCTTTGTCATCAGTTTGTAAATTATCTTATCTAACTGTTCATCTTTCTTTATGTATATGAAATCATAACATAAGTTCTTTAATATGTGGCCATACAAGAAACATTCATGAAAATAGATAACACATGACACAAGATATGATATCGTAGAAAACTCCTGTTAGGAAGTAAAAACTGCAGTGGGGATTGTTACCCACAAGAATTCACTATCTGCAGATAAGAAGGGGCTAGTTAAGGCTTACAATTGGTCACTTTTGATGACCTACCCTATTAGGAGTATTATAGTGGAAACTTGTTAAGATCTACTTCATTTTAAGCTTTAGCAACACTGTTAAGTGTGCACTTTGTTAAGAGATTTGTAAAGAATGGTTAAGTCCACCTTCTACAAAAGGATTTTAGATGTGATGCACTTGTTAGAATGCAACTACATAAGTCTTTGATCTGATAATGTATGAAATCTCTAATTGCTGATAACATATCCAATAAAGCTTCCTATGTATGAGTAATCATCTTTTCATGATTGAATAATACATTTGTCTGCACGTCGGTAGCCTCTGTGTGTTCTTGATAACTGGTGTGATCTATTTCAGAAATTTGCATGAATTCTACCTTCTGCTCCTTAGATACTCTTTGTGGCTATCAACAACAATGAATTCATGATTCACAATTGATTGAACATTTATTTATACTATATTTTAGCTCTATTCTTGATTCATGCTTTCGCAGGTTAACTCTAGATCCAAGGTTTTCAACTTGACCTTGATCTTTGGTTAGATATGTTTTAGATCCGTTAGGATGCTTTAAAACATTTACATTATGCTTGCTTGTCCCTCAAGTAATGATTTAAAACAAATTAAAACTCTAAAAATAGAATTACAATGCTTTATCTGACGTGTAAAACTTAGATCCACTATTTGGGGGTTCTCTAACTGATTGTCAGTTCTGATGGTCAAGATTCTCTGTCAGTCTGTCGGTTTTCTTTTCTGTCGGTGTTCCTTTCTTGAACTGCTCATCGGGTATGCTTTTTCTGCTCCGTCAGTTTTGTTCTCAAAACTATATCGTCGATGATGATCTTCATGTTATGTTATTGACCCGTCGGTGATGTCCTGTTTACTTCGTCAGTGCAACACTTGTCAATGTTCATCGGTCAATTCCATACTTAGCATTTTCTCGTGACCTTTTTGTTCTATCGGGTATGCTTTTATTCTACCAGTTATGCTTGTACCGATGATCTTTGTCAATGTTTTTCACTAAGTGTACTAATGGAAAAATTAATGTCATCATTCTACACTTCTTCTTTTTCACTCTTTTTGATCCACACATTCAATCCAAACTTGACCTTTCATATATATGGTAAGCCATGTCAAGTCGGCTTGAATACAATTTTAAATAATAAAACACAATCCAGTCAGCCTCATATAAGAAATTAATTATAGAATATGAATCATTGTTAGTAGGCTACCATTGAATGCCCGACCATGACTGAAATGCCCGAGTGACTCGGTCAACACTAAACTTCTTCAGTATTCGAATGAACTCGGTCAACACTAAAATAACTCATTTTATTTCACCGACTGTGCTCGGTCTGAATGTAGACATTTGTATAACATCACTACATAAGTGTATATACATGTGTAACATCAATGAAAATACACAATTGAATAATTATTTTTAACAATCTGCCTCTTTGGCATTGATGGAAACACAACATGTCATAATACAAAGAATTGTATAGAAATAGAAAAATTTCTTTAATGTCTTTAGCTTCATTCTAATTCTCATCCAAAAACTCCCTCTAACATCAAAATCTCCCTCTTACTGTATTATCTTATGTATTATAGAAAAATCTCCCACTTTTATCTTATTCTTATGTATAATAAAAAACTCTCCCTCTTTGACAACATATGCCAAAGACACTATCTCCACAGATACCAATAGTTAGTACTATTTCATTTTGTAATTGTAATGTACCTGAATATACTAATTCATATGCAATGTTCTCTGATGTACCTATATCAACTAATAGATCTTGACTGTCACTCGGGTTGATGCATCACTAAACTATATTCTAGTGAGTTTTAGTTGGGGGAAGCACCCCTAGATTTTCTCTAAGATACAAGAATGCATCCTTAGGTAAAGGCTTGGTGAATATGTCTACAAATTTTTCTTTGGTATTCACATATTCCAACCTTACTTCTTTGTTCTGTACCAATTCCCTAAAAAAATCATACTTTATTTCTATATGCTTGGTTTTGGTGTGCATCACAGGATTCTTTGAAATGTTAATGGCATTGGTGTTGTCAGAGTAGATAATAACTGATTCTTTGATCCATATGATGTTTGAAAAGTTCACTACTGCAGCAACATATTCTGCCTCTACTATATACTGAGAGATACAATTCTATTTCTTTCTAGTCCAAGATACTAACCTCTTTTCAAGAAAGAAAGCTCCACCACTAGTGCTTTTCCTGTCATCAACACTTCCAGCCCAATCAACATCAATGAATGCCTTTAAATAAAATTTTCCACCTTTCTTATACCATAAACCATAGTCTTCAGTACCCTTCAGATATCTTAGAATTATTTTGATTGTCATTAGGTGATTATCTCTGGGATTAGCTAAAAATATTGCAACAATACCAACTGCCAATGCAATATTAGTTCTGGTGTGAACAACATATTGCAATTTTCCAATCATGGATTTGTAGTTGGTCTAATCTACCTCTTTTGAATCATCATCCTTAGACAATTTCTGTCTAGTACACATGGGTGTTCCAACAGGTTTGGAATCTTCCATACCAAACTTCTTAAGTATCTCCTTGATATATTTTGATTGAGTAATGTAGAAACCATCCTTCATTAGATGTACTTGTAATCCAACAAAGAATTTGTTCTCACCAAACATAGACATCTCAAATTATTTACTCATAGCTACAAATAATGCTTTTCATAGGTCATCATAACCAGTGAATAATATGTCATCAACAAATATCTCTGTTAACAATATTTTATTCTGTGGTCCTTCTTTGATGTATAGGCTAGTGTTATCATTGGTTCTCTGAAATCCAATACTTACTAGATAGCTATGCAGTCTTTCATACCAGGCTCTGGGCACTTGCTTCAGTCTATACAAATCTTTGTGCAACTTGCAAACTATATTCCTTCTGCTAGGATCAAAAAATCCTTCAGGTTGTTCAATGTAGACTTCTTCTTCTAGTATTCCATTCAGAAATGCAGATTTCACATCCATTTGATATACTTTGTATCCTTTATGTGCAACATATGCCAGAAGAGTTCTGACTCCTTCAAGTATTGCAATAGGAGAAAATTTTTCTCCATAGTCAATACCCTCTTCTTGAGCATATCCTTTACAAACTAGTTTGGCCGTGTTTCTAGAAACTTTACCATTTTCATTCATATTATTTCTAAAAACCTACTTGGTTCTAATCACATTCTTGTCCTTTGGCCTAGGCACAAGAGTCCAAGTTTTTTTCTTCTTAATCTGCTCAATTTCTTTATTCATTGCCTCTATCCAACTTTCATCATTCAATGCATCTTTAAAAGTTCTAGGTTCAAATTGACTTATTAAACATGTACCTTTGAGTTTGTTCCTTGTCATTACACCTTCTATCTGATCTCCAATTATGTGCTCATGTGCATGATGCCTTTTAACATATTTTGAAAGTACTGGATCCTTCAATCTAGATTCTGGACTTGATCCACTAGGTCTGTCATTCTCAAACATTCTTTCCTGTTCCTCTATCTGATGCTTAGGTTCCATTGTCTGTGACTAGAGTTCCTCTATCTATGATTCAGGTTCCTCTGTCTGAGACTTGGTTCCCTCTTTCTATGACTCGGTCTCTTCTAACAACAGATTGGGTTGCACAACTTGCAACTCAGGTTGTACAGTTTGTGCTAATATATTTAGTGGTCGATAGTTCTACTGTCTAATCACCATTGCTCAAGTTATAGGTATAGTATCAGGTTCATGAAACACAAAGTTCTTGTAGTCTTTAGGCTCTTTACTACTGTTCTCTTCACATTTTTATACAAACTCATCAATCTTGACATGTACACTTTCTATGACTTTATGAGTAGTAAGATTCAGACATTTGTATGCTTTTCTTTTACATGAGTAACCTAGGAATATTCCTTCATCACTTCTTGCGTCTAGTTTTCTATTTCTTCCTTCCTTCAAGATGTAGCATCTACTTCCAAATACTTTGAAATAATGAACATTAGGTTTATAGCCTTACCATAATTCAAAAGATGTCTAGTTACTACATTTCTTCAGTTGAACTTGGTTCAAGGTGAACAATATAGTGCTGATGGCCTCATTCTAGTATTTAGCATCAACATTATTTTCAATCATTAGGGTTCTGGCACAATCCATAATGGATCTATTTCTTCTTTCTTCTATCCCATTTTTCTATGGTGTACCAGGGGCAGATACCTGTCTTTTGATTCCTCTCTCATTACAAAATTCATTGAACTCATTAGAAATGAATTGATTCATTGATTCCTTGTCACATCTTAGGCATTTTCATTTCTTTCCTGTTTTCTTTTCAACTCTTGCAAAATACCATTTGAATTTCTGAAAAGCTTCTGATTTCTCTCTGAGAAACATGACAGTCATTATTCTAGAAAGATAATCAACAAATAGAATAAAATACTTCTCTCCAGTATATCTTGTTGTTCCAATTGGTCCACATAGGTCAGTATGTACCAATTCAAAGACTTCATCAGTATTGTAATTATTTCTTTTGAAACTTGTCTTTCTCACCTTTCCAGTTTGACATTGTTTGCATATTGCTAACTCGGGTTTCTTCAAAATAGGAATACCTTTGAATCTCTTGTTCTTGCTTATGTTTACCAGATTATCAAAATTTACATGACACAACCTTTTATGCCATAACAAGATTTCTTCTATAAAGCATGAACCTTTAGTGAGATCAAGATAGAATAGATTACCTTTTGTTTGTCTGCCAATTCTGACTAGGTTCCCTTAACCATCCAGGAGCTTTGCCTTACCATTCATGAATTCTACCTTGAAGCCAATGTTGTTCAGTTGTTCTACACTGAGTAGATTTATCCTCAATCCTTCAACCCAATAAGAATTATCACATTTGATTCCTTATATCAGAATAATGCAACCTTTTCCTCTTACAGGGAAAGGTTCATCATTCCCAAAACTAACACTCCCACCATCATAGTGTTCAAGATGTTCAAACTTTGTCTTATCAATAGTAATGTGATGAGAACAACCACTATCAATTATCCATGTTTCATTTTTATTGATGTGTGAGAAAAGTTCTATCTTTTCATCTTCTTCATCTGACTCATCCTTAATAGAAATATAAACCATTTCATCTTCTTCTTCATCACTATCAGAATATTTTGTAATATAACAAGACTTCGTACCTTTATCCTTGTAGCTTTTTTAGTTCTTGAAATATTTCTTGCCTTTGAATTTGTTGAACTTTTTCTCATCTTTGTCTTCTTTGTTCGGATACGTTGCAGTAATGTGACCAACCTCATTGCATGAAAAACAAATCAATGGTATCTTTCCTCCGTATTTTCCTTTTTTGGCTCTTCTTGCAAGTAATGCTTCAGTGATGTCAAGATCTTCATCATTAGATTCATCATCACTGTCACTTTCAATCTTCTTCTCTTTTGAGTATTTATACTTCTTACCAAGGTTCAATTTAGCTTTTAATGTAGACTCAAGATTACTAGAGCTAGGAGAGTAATTGTCAAAGTTGTCCAGCTCAAAAACTGTAAGCCTTCCCACTAATGTATCCAAATTTATATCTTTATTGCACCTCATCTCTTGAATAGATGAAATTCTAATAGCATAGATAGGAAGTAAAGTTCTTAGTACCTTTTTGACCACTGTTGTATCTTCAACTATTCCACCTGTAGCTCTGATGGCACTCACAATCTTCTTGATTATTTTACTGTATCTTGTAATGTCTTCTCCTTCTTTCATTTTCATCTGGTCAAATTATCCTCTTAGAATTTCTTCTTTGGCTTTCTTTACATTTGTATATCCTCCATGAATGTCATGTAATTTCTTCCATATATCATAGGCTGTAGGGAAGTCCTTAACTTCATCAAATTCTAAGTAGCTAAGTGAAGAAGCTATATCAACCATCATTATATTATGAAGCATCCATTAGATCATCTGTTCCACACTCATAGTCCTTGTTGGTTCCACATATTTTCTTTCCAAAAATTGAAAACTAGCATCTTTGATAGTAGATAGATGTAGCTTCATCAGCTCTTGCCATGCTACGAAGTTGTCTTTGTTTATCTTTGGGATCTCCCTTCTATAATACATCTCTGATCTTTAGCTTAGGCCTTGAAACCTTCTCTGAAAGCACTTAAAGCTCTAATACCAATTGTTGGAAATGAGATAAGTAACTGAGAGGGGAGTGGTGAATCAGTTACTCCAAAACAAACCCTTTTATCCCTTAGATGTCTAAAATACTTTAACAGTGTTACTCAGTTAATTAAGATATTCTTCTGTAACTTGGGTGTCAAAGCAATCTTTATAATATCCAATGTAATTATACTTTAGAGATTAAGTGCATAAAAATAAAGCATAAAAAAGATAACATAAACATAGGTGATACCAAGATTTAACATGGAAACCAAATATGGGAAAAACCACCAATGTAACTAGTTACTGTTTTTCACTCTTTTGAAGTGAGTCCTCTTAGGAGCCAACCCTGTTAAAGGTTACAATAACACATTTTTAGGTGTGACCTTGTTAAAGGATTTAATCACCCTGTGAGGAGTGGCCTTGTTAGAGGTCTTCAACACTTCAAGATAGAAATGCTACCTTGTGAGAGGATTTACAAAAAGACTCTTAAGTCTACTCTGTTAAGAGATTTTAGATCACCACTACAATTGTTAGAGAGAAACAATGAATTGACCTGTATGTGTAAGAAACTATCTATGGTGACTCAGATATTTGTTATAATTATGACTGGATCCTTTCTAATCAGATGTTCGAATGCAGCTCCGAGTGATCTATACTCAATCAGAATTCTATCTAATTTCACCTTCACTCTTCATATCATAGGATTCCACACATTCAATAAAAACTTGATCTTTCATATATATGGTAAGCCCTGTCAAGTTGGCTTGAATACACTTTTAAATAATAAAATACAATTTAGTAAACCTCATATAACCAATTAATTATAGAATGTAAATCACTGTTAGTCGGCTGCCACTAAATGGCCCACCATGATTGAAATGCCCGAGTGACTCGGTCAACATTGAATTTCTTCAATACCCAACTGAACTCGGTCAACACTAAAATAACTCATTCTATTTCACCAAATGTGCTCGGTCTGAATGTAGACATTTGTGTAACATCACTACATAAGTGTATATACATGTGTAACATCAATGACAATACACAATTGAATATTTTTTTTCAACACCACTGTCTCCACCTGAGCAATACAAGCAGGTATGGAACTATGTTTTACAGAGGTATATCTTACACTAGTTCCTATATTCATTTTACAAATGCCAAATTAGCATGAATTAAGATACACTATGGTATTACATGTTTGATTGCTTTGATCTAGTTGAGTTGGTTAAGATGTACCAAGTTAGTAATTCCAGTCGGTGAATATGTTAGAGACAATCGAGTTTCTATGGCAACCGAGCATTTGTAATACTCACCGACCTGGAGTATTGTTAGTGTTAACCGAGCATCGCATTTGTCTACCAAGTGGTTGGTGGAAAGCATTTATTGCACCAACTAAAAGTTATTTAGTATAAATTTGATTGATGTGAACTCATTTGTTTACATAGTGATCACAGAACAGAGAAGAGAAATAGAGAGAAAAATTTTAGCAGTGTGTTTTGTAGATTGTGCAGAGATTCTCAGTATATTCTGAGCATCTAAGAGGTTAGTTGTTACACATTTTGCACTTACCTAGTCATTCGAACACTTTTATGAAAACCCTAAATCAGAAATCATGGTTTCCTCATCTCAAACTATGAAGGCAAATATGGAGAAAGAGAAAAAGGTAGTTCTTGTGAAGAACTCCACTTACACAGAGCTGAAATATAAGATACATCCGTAGGTTTCAGCCCAACCTAATGACAAAGGCGCATTTTCATCGATTCTACCTAGGTTTCTATTAGTTCAATATGTGTGTGCATACATTCATTGTAAGATAGGTGAAATTGGAGATTTTTAGATCATGTCGAACTACCAGTCAATTTACATAGTGTAAGAGGAAAATTTGTCTCACCAAAATGTAAAAGGATTGAAATAGAGATATGTTTATTAAAAATGTATAATTTATTAAGAAAGAATGGTTTGATTGATTATTGATTATCTTGAAATGCAATGTTTGAAATAGGAAATGTAAATTGTTCTTTGAGTTGCCTAGATTGTATTGAATTCCTTAACTTTAATTGAATTGAATT
>MU226082.1:1280804-1291348 GCA_018584345.1 Thuja plicata
AATTGACCCTAGTACAAAATCTAATCTGGTCATAAATGTGTATCAAGGTGAATCGATCAGATCAGATTTCCTTTAACTTGCGCCCATCCTTGTACTTGATTATGCATCGTGAACAAGCAACCTGGATCCATGAGCAATATTCAGCAACTAAGTCTCTGTCATGAATGCTCACCAACTGATCATATTCCCCCAGGACAGGAAGTGACCCTTGACGGCCTCCGCTCAAATTCTCATCAATGAGCCATTGATCACGATCGTGACCCTTCGCCAACTGCACCTGGAGAGTAATAACTTCCTGATTGGACTCTGTATCCTTCCACGTCTCTGAATCTTCTGTTTCTCCATCGAACAAATCTAAATCTGGGATCAACAGACTCACTATGCATGGCCTTCTGCAACTGAAACCTCCCTGATCAATTCTGGAGCACGAGCACAGAGGAACCATGGCTGCCAAGCGTTCACAGTGCCAAATCTGCCGCCAAATATTTAAATTCAAAGTCCAGCGATAACGCGACCAACGGCTAGTCTCTTTGTCGCGAGCACTAAACATTAACCCTGGTTAAATCTCCAGACTAGGCGACAAAGAACTTTTTAATCTCTGTTTAACTCGAGCCAGATCCAGCGACATCTCGACTGAGTGAAATCGAAGTCGCGAGGCAATTTCCTTAACTCACCTTCCTTCAAGCAACCCAGTGCCTAACTGTCATCTTTAACCGCCACGGCTTGTTGCCTGATCGCCAGATGCTATCTTCCTGTCTCGAGACCACGCGACCATACTTAGTCGCCAAGTCGAGAGAACATAGCACCAAGCCCTTTGACTTTTCTTAACATTTTTTATGTGTCCTTAATCCTTTCTAGCGACATCCCGACTACCCTAATCGCCAATTCGGGAGTACTTTCTCTGTAGGGCACTTTGATCACCCAACTACGCGTCCGCCGTTGGATCATCTGTTCTTTGCATCGGACGGATAGCATTTAATCACCTTAAAACTAAGCATACCCTTAAATTATCCAGCGATTCTGCGACTGAGGGCAAAGATACCAAGTCTCAAAGTCGCGTGATCCATTTTCTCGGTCTGGCGATCACCCGACTGAGGGCCCACATCCACCTGCCATATGCCACCTGTCACATAGCCACTGGTCCATCTGTTGCACGTTGGAACGCTGAGTCACCTCTCTATTCTGGCAACAAGGCGACCCAAGGTAAATCGTGAATTCGGAAGATGTTTTACTGACCATGGAATTCTTCACGCGATCAAGCGACTGAGGATGGGTCCCACCTTTATGTGACTTGTAACATAGATCTGGTGATCACGCGACCAAAGGGCAAATGCTAAGTCGGGAGACATTTAGGGAATATTCCAAAAGATCACCAGACCACGCGACACAAGGAAAAGTGAAGTCAGGAGAAAGAAAAGAATATTCGCCCAGGCTGAAGCGATCAAGCGACTTAGAAATAAAGCACATGCTCCTAGTAACTTAGAAAAGTAACGATGAAATATAAGAGCCATGGTCTAGGGTTTATTACCTCGCTTAAACATAAGAGACCTAGGGTTTTAAGGCTTTAAGGGTTTTAGTGAGGATATGAAGCCTGGAAAACAAGACAGAGGAAGCAAGACAGGGAAAACCAGGTCAATTGCACAGAGTGGGAAAATTGGGTAACACTCAACACTAAGAAAAAGATGATAGAAGCATCTCTCACTCTACTAAAGGCTGAATGCACAATATAAGAGATTGAAAATATTAAGCAACAATATGCTAAGAAATTTCCCAAGAAAGCCCGAACATTGAACATTCTACAAGTAAATATGAAGGAAGTGGATGAAGAGAGCACTATGATTTGGAAAGATCTTCTCACTCCACCCACGGACACCAAGGAAACCAAGGACACCAAGGAAGCAACAAACATTGCATCTATAGTCGATACCGAGGGACATCAAGCAAGTAAAGAACCAATCATAATTGATGATGTAGCTATTGAAAATGTATTGGATGGTATTCTGGCACTACTAAAAAAATAAGGTCATCCAGAAATCATGATAAATGATATAACCAAAGGTGATACTGATGACAAGGAAAAAGAAGATGAAATAATCAGAGCAACCGAGACCTTAGATGAACAAGACACAATATAGGTCACCCGAGCAATGGTACCAGACCAGTCGCCTATTTTGGTACAATCTATTGAGATTGAGAGTGAAGCACAACACAAAACACCTAAGTAGGTTACTGACAAAAATGAAGATAAGGGTGATACAGAAGGTACAAAGACTGAGCATAGTGGTGGAACAACACAAGCTGATGCACCTCAAGATATCACTGATGTAGGAGACAAAGGTGAAGGTAACAAAAATAAAGAATATATAGTAGACACATCTACTAAAGACAATAGGTCAGCTACTGAGGCACCTTCCCAAGGCATCACACCAAGCGGACCCCCAAAGAAAGAAACCAAGAAAAAGGCTCAATTGGATCTAACACTATCTCCTTCATCAAGCACCAAAGAGAAGAAGAAGAAAAAGAAGAAAGGATGCAAGGGTCATGTGACACTTGATAAAATCATTGGCATTCCTGGTTGTGACCCACAAACACTTGACCCTGATGCTTTGAAAAGGTATGGTGAACTCTTCACCCAAAAAGTAGCACATTATAAGTTGAGGCAAGAATGCAAAAGTGCACAGATGCTAGAGACCACTAAGGAGATTCTAATGCAAGTTGTTCCTGATGTGAACATAGATGAGTCAACCCCCATACTTGATCAAATTAAAATTCTCACCGAGGCAATAAAAAAATAGACATAGATGCCAAGCAGAAGTTAGAGGAACGAGAAGAAAGGAAGATTTAGTACAAGGCTACAGATAAAATAAGTCAAGTAGTGGTAGTAAACAAGGTAACTCTGTCTGAAGTTGTAAATCAATTAGAAACTATTATATTTGAAGCCATTAAAATTCTATAATAGTTATGCACTTTAGATGAATTCACTACCAAGATTAGTGAAAACATGAATTAATTAGATCAATATCTAAAAGATAGTGCTAGCAGTGTATCAACCAAGCAACATGCATTGCAGAAGCGTTACATCAAGGTTCTCCAAAAATAGCGGTTGAGACTAGATTTAAAGAAAGAAGAAGACAAAATCAAAGAATAGGTAACCAAGCTACATGAAACATTACTACCACATTTAGTTATAATGCAGAAGCATGTGACATTGGCACAAAATTTGATTGCCACCCCAGACCTATTAGTCACTAAAAGCATATATGATATGCATGCTCAACTAAACTTAGAACTATTGACCCTTGAGCATTTAAAAGAGGAATGGGAAAAGCTAATGGAAAATTTCAAGCAAGCCCATCCTAAATTTTTTGACAAATTGTAAGTTTTATTCCTTTTGTCATTATTTTCAAAAAAGTAGGAAATATATGTATACATATAGTAAAGGGGAAAACTATAATCAGGGGGAGTCATATACATATACCGAGCATGTACAAAGGGGGAGTCACTATGTACAGTGTGTGCACATCTACATATACAAGTTCTACCTATATAAGTTTTTAATACTAATGCCAAAGGGGGAGAATGTTACTCTAAATATGATTTGAAGGTTGTCATTAGTATTTATGCACACAAATGGATAGTTGGTAATAGAGTCACAAACAAACAAAGTCTGTATGATCACCGAAGTATAGAGTTAACCAAGTGCACTAATCATGCATAGAGTTAACTGAGTTCAGTGATAACTGAGCAGACAAAATTTACCAAGAAGCACTACAAACTGAGCACATAGTCTACACCAAGAGACATAGATAACACCAATCACCGAGAGACAATATTTACCGAGCAGACCATCGGTCACATAAATTTTTTTTATGGCACATCAATCTAGGTAACAAATTTTTTTCTAACCTGAATAATAATTTACAATGATTGAGGAGAACATTAATTATAGATTCAAAACATTAATTATTTATATCTCCTATGTTTAGATGATCAAGGTGAATTTTGTACACCGTTGATCTTAGGTTATGTAAGACATTGTAAAACCCTAATTAGGTCAATCAGTTTGATACATATAATATAAATATGTCATTTGTAAAGCATGGTTGATCAAGTAATGATCAAGTAGCCACCATACCATGGACATTAGAGACCAGACTAGGATTTTAGGACAAGGACAACATTGTAGTAATTAGTTTTTAGAACAGAGGCAAGGCTATCGAGCATAATAGAGAAAAAGGTATTATCATTCACAGTAAGGTGATATATTTTATGCACTTTAAGTTGGCAAGTGATATTTTTGGTATGTTATGAATCACTTTTTGGTTTTCATTTTTGGAAACACATATGGTATATTGATCGATTGGAATGAAGTTAAGTTTTGGTGATACAGTTCTGGAATTGACTAAGTACAAAAGCAGAAATACATAGTTGTTTTGGGTATCAAAGATTGAGATCGATGAATTATGAGTAGAAAGCTTAGAGGAAGATACTATGGGGTATGTATGACCTCCATCTAAGATTGATTTGGTTTTGGTGATGATTACAGAGAGTTAGATAGATTTGAAGATAAACAACGACATTAGAACAATGAAACAAAGCAGTTGGTCAGTAGCGATGATTTGAGGAGTATCTCATGGACTCCTCGCAAGCTAAGTGGGATTATGATTTTGGATAACTTAAATTTTGGTTATGTAAGAGCATTGACTTTTTATTTTCTCTTTACATTATTAGATCTATTTTGTATTGAGAGTCGACTATGTAATGTTAGTTAAGTGAGTCGACTTGTTAATGAAAAAGATATATATATATATATATATGTATATATATACATATACATATATATATATACATATATACATACATACATATATATATATATATACATACATATATAAATATATATATATATATATACACATACATATATATATATACATATATGTATATATATACATATGTATATATATGTATGTATATACATATGTATATATATATATGTATGTATATACATATGTATATATATACATATATATATATACATACATATGTATATATATATGTATATATATATATATGTATATATATATATATACATGTATATATATACATGTATATATATATAGATATATGCATATATATGTATATATGAGGACTTTTTGTAAAGCAAAGATATGGTATATGAGAGTTGTGATATGTATGTGAGATACATGTATGCAAATGGAAGAGCAGAGGATTGAAAAAGATCATTGAAGAGTTACAACTAGAACTATCTAAGCATTAAAGATGCTTGTTTTGTTCATTACTGAGAACACTTTGTTAAAAAAGTTTTGTTGTAAGAGATGTAAGCTCAGTTAGCCCCTAACATGGTGTTGTATACCTTTAACAGGGTTGTTATTCCTCTAACAAGGAAATGTACTATGTAATATTTAGCTCCTAACAGGGCTAGGTCTCCTAACAGGGACATTATACTTTAGTGCATGCTTGTGGGTACCATTCCCATAAGGCTTTTCCCTTGGCCAGGGTTTCATCGACAACAAATATTGGTGTTATGAGTTCTATGTTATTTTTTTATGTTCTTTTCATTTCAGTTATGGTTTATTTGGAATTGGTTTAAAGTTTATAATAAGTGTTGTAATATTGATTCACCCCCTCTCAGTATTACTTAATCCTAATAATTGGTATAAGAGCTATTGGCCCTTGGAGAGAAAGTTGAACAGCTTAAGGGAGATTAGAATGGATTAAGATAATTTGCAAGAAAACTTTGAAGTTGCACTTGAAGACCTTGATAAAGCTAAAACTGAGAATGGTGACTTGAGATTCAAATTAAGGAGAGTAGAGGGATTCATTAAGAAAATGAAAGACCAACTTGAAATTTCCAGAAATCAAAGACAAAATCTTGTGGTTCAGATAAAAGAAGATTCAGACAATAATAATTTAGATCAGATAAAGCAACTTGAAAAAGAGAATGATACTTTGAAGCTTGAGAATGAATCAATGGATAAAGAGATTCTATAGGAAAAAAGATGCTAAAAACAAGATTGAAGAAGCTTTGAAAAATGCAAATGTTCTGATGGAATAAATGAAGAATGAGGCCGACCATTACAAGAATAAGTATCTAGAATTGGAGAAATATAATTAGATCATAAAAGGTGAACTTAGTGAGAAAAAGAAACACATTGAGAAAATTCACATGGGTAGTGACTTGATCAATGAACAAAGAGACAGACATAAATCTAAAGGAGATATAACTAGTATTGGCTTCAATGAAGCTGAATGTTTCAAGATTCAAGAAGAGAAACCTGATGCAAAGATTGATGCAGAAAAACCTACTCTTGAAGAACCTAAATAAAAAATAAGACCTTTTAGAGGTAGATATTTTGGTTATAACAAGTTTGGACACATGAAAAGAGATTACAGAGGTAATGCCCCTTTCAAAACTTTTTCTGGTTATTGTTTTAATGGTAATGCATATGGGCACAAGAAAGCAAAATGCAAGAAACTTAATCAATCTAGATATAGAAAAGACAATAGAGGAGAATCTACAATGAAACCTACATGTTAAAAATGTAATAAACTTGGACACATTACAAAGTATTTTAATCTACAATTAAATCAGGACAAAAGACCTCCTATATGTTACAAATGTAACAATCCAGGTCATATAGAAAAGTTTTGCAGGTATAATGGAGTAAATAACATAAGTGTACCACCTCCTATGAATACAAAGAAGAATGATAATGATATTGGTAAAATTCTTACAGATTAAAAGAGTCATTTTGATAATTGTTTCAAGAAAGCATAAGATAACAACAGTGGTAAGATATGGAAAATAAAAGAGACAAGTTAGATATTGGTTTAGGGAGAGACAATAGATGCTACTGGATCTTCGCCTGATGATAAAAAAGAAGAATCAACTTGAATGTCCAATCATGGCCTTAGGGGGAGCATTGGACAAACACAAAAAATTATATCCAACCCCTGATTCTGAGGAGTGAGCTCTAGTGAGCTTAGGTATGTTGTGTGCAGACATCATAGAAATTATATATGAGAGTACAACATCGGACGATTCATGTTTTGTGATCATGAGATTTATGATTGATTGGATAGAGTAAGATGTTAAGTGTATTGGGTAATGTGCATTTTAAACTTAGCAATGAATAAAGGACATCTGAGATTCATATTTCTTTACCATTTGAAGAGTAGCAACCTAAGGAGATTAGAGATTAGAGAGTGACAGACTATCTAACAACTATATTGTGTGATTGATCGAAGAAGAAATTTAGAATTCAGCATGATTGAGGTATTTACATCATCTAATCATACATAAGCTATGGACGCACCTTTGATTTATGATGTTGTAGATCGATCTAGTTAGAAATTCAAGAAACATCCTTTTAAGTCTTGTGAAGACAACCTTGAAGGAGAATTTTCCTACACACCACATGATGTCTTGCATGTAGAAGATATTAGGGCATACACTCATTGTAAGAATGATATATTGGGTGTTGATGATGTTTCTACTGAAATGGAGTACATGAATGATAATGGAAAAATGAGAAATAAATTCAGACATATAGATTAGTTAAGCATTATGAAAATACTGGACTTATATGAATTCAGCGAAGATGAATGGTTCAAAACATTACGAAGAAAAGTTCATGATGAGTTCATATGGATAGGAGAGAAACCTATAAAGATCTATAGTCAGTTGATTCATGAGATAACTGGATTGGATAATATTGGAGTTATCCCTGTGGAAAAGAAGCACATAAAGAAACAAGTTGAAACCCTAACACACTCCAAATGGGACAAACGAGCTATGACAGTGAATGATATTTTTCAACAAGATGTGAGACTCATTGTGATGATACTTGGATACAAATTTTAATACAAAAGTAGACCTAATTTAGTATATTCAAGAGTCATTATGATGGCTTACAGGATGGTGAAATAAAATACTAAGTATAACCTATGCGAAGTTTTGGCACAAATTTTTTTTGAGAATGTTAAGTTGATCAAGAAAGATAAGTCTAAAACCTTTAGATTTGGTTCACTACTAGTCCATATATACATCCACATTCAACATAAATTTCTAGGCTGTTGAGATTAATGGGAAGTAGTGCTAAGAGGGGAGGGGTGAATGAGTACCTCTAAAACTTTTAACACTTTTCACCTTTGATCATTAGTAATCATTCTTTACTGTATTACTGACCATTTTTTATTTTCTTTCTTATGCATGTAATATTGGTTCATAATATTTAATTTTTTACAAAATTCATAGAAACATTCATGAAAATAATAAACACATAACACAAGATATGATATCGCAGAAAACTCCTGTTAGGAAGTAAAAACTGCGGTGGGGATGAAACCCACAAAACTTCACTATCTGTAGAATGGAAGAGAGCCAGTAAAGGATTACAATTGATAACTTCTGATGATCTACCCTGTTAGGAGTATTAAAGTGGAGACCTATTAAGATTTACTCTGTTAAGAGCTTTAGCAACACTGATTTAAGTGTGAACTCAGTTAAGAGATTTACAATAGGACTGTTAGGTCCACCTTTCTTGAAAGGTTTTCTTAAGTGTACTACACTTGTTAGAATGAGTACAATATGTTTGACCTAACTGTATGCATTCTATAATTTATGATCATAGATCCATTAAAAATATCATAATATGAATATCACCTATAGTGATTGATTAATACCTTTTCTCTGCTCATCGGTAGCCTATGTTCTATTCTTGAAACTGATTTGATCCATTTTCATCCTTCTGCATGAATTCTATTGTATGATCCTTAGATGCTCTTAGTGGCTACAATCATCATCAAACAACATGTTCACAATAGATTGAGCATCTATTTATACAAGTATTTGACCTATTGTAAAATCATACATTACAATGTTAACTCTTGATCCAAGGTATACAACTTGACCTTGATCCTTTAGTTTGCATGTTTTAAAACAATTAAACTGATTAAAACAATAATAATTACATTGATTTCTCCACACATAATGGATTTAAAAAAAATCAAGAAGATAAATATAAAACTTCAGTGATTATCTGACGTGGAAAGTAAGATCCAATTTTTGCAGGATGTAACTGACTGTCGGTTCTTGGTCATCAGGTTGAATTGAAAGTCTGTTGGCATTCCTTCATTTAACTAATCATCGGGTTCCCTTCACCTATCGGGTTCTTCTCTTTTCTATTTTCGTCGGGTTGCACTGTTGTTACTCGTCGGGTTGCTTAATCCTTTTTGTCATTAGGTAACACAAAATAGTGTTTTTCAGGATGCTTTGTACTTAGCAGTATTGAGTAACCTTGGCATTGGGTATTTTAGTGCCCTGTCTGTTGGTGTAGTGTAGACCGATGGTGTAGATCATATTTTTCCTTGTATATACTAATGGAAAAATATAATGCCTTCGATCTCCCCCTTTGACATTAGTATAAAAAATAGATATGTGCATAATACTAAAGTGTTTAGTATGTACATCATGTATATATATTTTTCATTATATGACTCCCCCTAACTATATGCATTGGTATAGTATAAGTATATGTACATGTATACTTTCCTTTGTACTATACATTCCGTGTTCTTTTCTCTTTCAAATGTTTGACTGTATACATCTTTTCCCCCTTTATACTAACTAAACTGTATGTACATATCACTTCCCCCTTTATTTGATACTCATGAAAAAAATGTACAACTTATAAGATGCCAAAAAAGTGACAAAAATGTGTAACTTACAATGTGTCAAGAATATGTGAGTGGGTGTTCTTGATATCTTCGAGCAATTTCTCCCATTTTCCTTTCAGTAGTTCTAGTGCCATATGCTCTAGCTCTATTCTTGCATGCATATCATAAATGTTGTCTAGGACAAAAATTTCTGGGGTGGCAATTAGTGCTCTTGCCTCTGTCATATGTTTCTATAGTAGTGAGAGTGTAGGTAAGAGTTGTGCTTGAAGGTCATTTACCTTATCTCTGAATTTTGTCTCTACAATCTGTATGTCTTGTCTCAATTTTTGAGCTTGCTTGAGGTTCGCATTGTGCAATTTTATTGCCTCTTCACTATTTGTGAGACTTTGTGCACTTGTCTGAAGATCAACATCTATCTGTGTTATTGTTATACACTGAATTTGCACCTCTGATCTCAAGCTCTCTTGGTCTTGATAATCCAGTATAACATGGGAATCATCTCAAGGTTGTGGGACCTTATGCTAACCAAGATGAGACCTCCAGGTTCTAGGCTGGTTCCTCTTGGATAATCACCTTAATTTTCTTCTTAAACAAGAAAGTAAAACTTTTGAGGGAAAGGGATAGAAGGATTGCATGAAAGGGAAAAGACTAAAAGCAAACTACCTACTAGGTGATGCACCAAAATTAAGGCTTGGATTTCAGTATAGAGGGATGGAATCAATGGAAGAACCAGGTCAAATAAGTCACAACTCACTAGATAGGCTTGCATAAGTATTTCATAGGAAGGCCTGAACATAAGACTCGACCTATGACCTGCAAACAAACATCCTTCTCTGCAACCA